>JANHAO010029212.1:0-10424 GCA_026873985.1 Saraca asoca
GCAATTCAGGTGCTTGTTAAACCCTGAAAGTTTTTGATTAATTCAAGAGATCTTTCGGTTGTAAAGATCAAGTGGAGTAGACTTGGATTGCATTGATCCTAATGTAAGATGTATCCTCACCATTAGATACTTCATTAACACCATCGTCACCTCCCTGTGCCTTTTCCCTCACTCTTGGACTTGCCACCCTTGCTTGACTAGCAGCCACTAGTAGTATTTGAGCCCTTTCCATGGAACTTCAAGCTAGAAAAGCTAATATTGTAGTCAAACAAGCACTAAACTATACAATTTACATCCTACTAGGCATCCAATAATCATACACAATACATGCATATACAATCCTACCAACTATCAGACTTTACACCACAATTATACCTTAAATCTCGTAGAAAAGGTCCATCTAATCAATTAGCAGATTCAGGTCAAGGATGAGGTGAAGGAATCATGGATGTGTCCTTAGGCTTTGAAAAATATGAAAAAGGGAGGAATAAGTTTCATAGAAACTCAGTGAGTAAACAATCCCATGATCATCCAAACATCCTATTTAAAAATCATGCTCGAAAATGTATATATATATAAATATACAACCGTGAAGATATACTTACTCATTTTGCAGCCATAATCTCAATATAAATTTGAAAACTAGAATTCATCAAGAAAGTCAAGTAATTGAAAACATGGTATTTCAACAACATAATAGTAAACAGGAGAGAAGATCATTAACTTTCTTAAATTTCATTTAATCTCAACATAGTAAAATATTCAACTAGATCTTCAAAGAAAATTTAAAATGGCAACCAGTCTAACACATATCAAATGTATAACATGTCTCCATCCTACCTTATAGCTCTATACATATATCCCCAAGCTTATTCCTCCAACCAATATACTAATCACAAGTGCATTTAAGGGTTACCAATAAATTTTTTAAGGGATCCAATATCTTAAGTCAACATTCTAAAAATATCATGTAACATGAAATTTATTATTTGGATAAGCAACATTTATCAAAATATACATGAACCTGCTATAGCATTTTAATATCCATTTATTACATAGAAAAAAAATAGCCAATTCCAATAATATAAGACAATGAAAATGCATAATTGTATCATGGAAAACCATTTTATGCACACATACAACATATAAATATACTTTCAAAACCACTTCAACATATAGAAAAATACCATTATTTAAAAGGATTTATAACATTTCATATAATAAAATTATTTTATACTTACACATGGGATCATTAAGTGAGGAGGATTGTCCACTCACCTTAGAAAAATTCTTAGAAAGCTAAGTTAGCTAAAGCTCCAGAAATTTGACGTTGGTGTGCTTAATTCATCAAAGCAAATTTATTTGGAGATGAGTGTCCAACAATATTTTAGCATACCTCCACCTTGAGGGTTAGAGTTTCTGGTAAACTATCTTGAAAACTTAATGTAAACTTTCTATAAAATAAATTTTTTATTCTAGGATTACTCACCACCTTCCAAAGTGCAAGTGGGGAGCTTGGAGGCCAGAGCCCAGATTAGAGGCTGGTCGAATTGCACCAGCAGAGGAAGAAAGCAAGTTGTCATGAGCTAAACCAATGCAAAAGGGCTAACTGGAGGAAGGAAAGGAAAAAGGAAGCAGCTAGGAAGCTTGTAGAATGGCACCAGACTATAGGAAGTCAGCTTGCCGAAAAACATAGCCATAGTTGAAAGCTTTGGCTTCAGTCATTCACGCAAGTCATTGAGGAAGGACTCCATACTTCCTAGCTTGTTGAAGTTCATCAAAGATGGTGGCTGAAGTAAGGACAACAACCGACTAGAGATTAGGTAAAGAAAAAGGCAAACACAGAGAAGCAAGGAGAAGCTTTGGGAATGCCAGAGTAATCACGCAAGGAAGAAAGCTAGCTAGGAAAATATATATACATAAAAGGAAATGGGGCAAATTGTGGTTTGGCCTTAAGACTTTCCACTGAATTCAAGTAGGCCCTCCTAAAAACTAAGAAATTACAATCTAAGCCTAACAAACTTAAAAGATTTTTCATTTTGGTCCCTCAGTAACTTTTTTTGAACTTTTTTTAAGGTATTATAAAGAAGGAGCTCAAGGGAAATGGGCTGAATATTCTTTTGATGTTATGTCAAATTGAGTTCTTAATGAGGGTATTGATATTTTCAAGTGGGGAAAAATGTCACAAATCAGGACTTGTGACCAAATTTGACAAGCAAATACGCTCAGATTTAGATAAAATTTTGCACAAAAATCAAGCATAAGGAGAGTATCATATGTCATGAATTTGATAGAAAATATACACGTTGATTATTTTTCCTATTTTTATTGTTTTGAGGGCGTCTATGTAATTTTGATCAAGGTAACTTATCTATATGAGTAGATAAACACATGATTATGATCATTGAATTTTTATCTTTGTGTCGACATATTATGATGCATTAAAACCCTTTTGAGATAGGAGAAAAACCTTTATGTCAATTCAAAAAAAGCATGTCTACTTGTATCATTAGGGCTTTGGTTTAAAATACTCTTTAAGAAGAGTGTCTGATGACCTGAGGTGGGTATCAAGGCACTAGTATAGCGAATTGGGTGTGTGACTTGGTGTCTCCCCATGAAATTTATTTGTTTTTGGTCCTATTTGTCTGTATAAGTTTGAATTACATGAACACATCAATTTTGTTAACATAAATGACTTGATTGCCTTTATATGTGAATTGGTTACTTATGTGCTATGTGATTTGTTGCTTATGGTTGCCTTGATATGATATAAATTATGGGTGTTGCCCATTATTTTCAAAACTAAGGTGGTGTATGATCGATTGGCTAGCTTATTCTCAAGTACTAAGTGACTAAATATGATCAAAGAGACTAAGCGCTACATGATTTGACAATCAAGCTACCAGACTATGACACATAGGAAAGTTTAGTACTTTTTGAATTAGCAATAGTTGCTTAATCAATTGATAGGTAATGTATCTCAATTTAAAGTTAGTAATATAGCCTAACATAGCTATGACTAACAACTTGTGATGTTTGGTACAAAAAGGATAAAAGTGTGTGCTTTATATGTAAAGCTATTTGCTTAATATCTTCATTAGGATGTTTGACGAACTACCTAAGTTTTCTAAAAAGATGTGTGATAAATTAAGATTGAAATATGGTGGATTGTCTACCATCAGGCTTTGTGCCTTGATCTTATCGTATCTTGTGGTTCAACATGTGATAAATTTAATAGATTTCATGGCTAGTTATCTTTGTGTAATTTTTGCCATAATTAAAGAGCAATAAGTAGTTAATTATGATCTCACAAATGATTATAATCCTAATTAGATCCCTTCATCATAGTCCATTAATTGAGTAATGAAATTAATTTTCACTCACAACTTAATGCTATAGTGAAGGCACAAGTTGTTCTATTTTAGGACTAATCAAATTAGTTTTCATAACTTAGTGCTATGGTGGTGCCACAAGTTGTGCAACATAAAGGATATAGGCTTTAACATTGAACATGGCAAAAGGGGATAAGTTTAGACCTTGAGTTGGATAGGAACACAAATGTCATAAAGGTCAATCATGTTATAAAGGAAAAATCAAAGTTAAAATGCTTTATTTATGGAAAAAGTGTTATTTTAAGAAAGATTATCCTGAGTAAAAAAAGGTTTGTTCTTTATTACTCTTATTATCTAATAATTTTGGCATATCCATGTATCTTTGTGGCCTACTCTCTCCTTGGTTGAATTGTAGAAATATGAGTAACAAAACATATGACCTACAATTGTGTAGGATTTGTAAATTACCATTGAATGTGCAAATACTTTGTAACAATGGGCAAAGATCATAAATGGAGATTTTATATATTGGAACTTACCAATTTGCTATGCGTGATATGCACATATTGATCTTGCATGATATGCTTCATGCAACCATTATTTAATGTAATCTATTTTTGCTACTGCTTTGATGAAAATTAGATGTTTCAAGAATAAATAATTTGTTTGTTTGTTTGTCTTGACAACATTCTATGGTTATCATGTCTTATAATATGATTTGATCATGTTAAATATGGACTTCAGTTTAGACAACATTTTTTGTGTTGCATTTTCTTGTTCTATTGATGTTCATTGAAATATGTCAAATGTCATTCTAGATTAGGATATGTTGGACAATATAAAATGTCCAACATTGGCTAGAGATGGACTAGTAGGCCCTCTCGGAAAAATAAAACTTCCATCATGTGAGACATGTTGTAATACCCTGAGTTTTTTAAAATTAATTTTGGTAATAAAATGTCTTTTTGAAAAATCTGAAAAAGTGAATTTGGAAAATTTTAAGAATTTCAAAACTATAAATTTGAGATACGAAGTGTCTAAAAATAGTATAAATAAATTATATGAATTTTAGGAATCCTCAAAAGATCAAATTTTCCATTTTGAATGCTTATAGAATAAAATTTAATTTTTCGAGATTTAATTTCTAAATTTTTTTGAAGAGTTTGAAACTAGGGCTATAGGTACCCAGCAAGTGCAAACTTATAATCATTAACTTGTATTAAAATTTCACAGCTGCTGGCAATTGATGAATACGTTAGATCTAAACTCGAAGTTGAGGAAAAAAAAAAGAAAAGTTTCTAAAAGAAAATTTGGTCAACTTGAAGTCAAAGGTAAAATTGACACAATTTTCCATTTTGCCCTTGAAGGGCTAGTTGCTTTTTCTTCTTTTGGCCTTTCCTTGGTTGCATTTCATGCAACACTCTTCAACTTCCACAAGCAACTCTCCCTTTCTCATATTTTTATTGCTAATTCCTCTCTTCTTCCTCTTCAATTCAAAAGCAAAATCTTGTTGATTCATAAAGTAAATTTTAAGTTATGAATTTTTTAATCTAAAAGTTACTATTTATTTCACTGTTTACTTCAAGAACCCATCTACATTTTTAATATTTTTAGAGCTTAAATCTTTTATTTCTAACTTGTTTCCATGAAATAAAACCATAATCTAATAGTATATATTCATTTGATGAGAGAAAAATGTGAAAAACCTTGGCATCTAACATGCTTTTCTTTCTTGTTCTTGAAGAATATTGAAGATCTTTGTTGGATTAGTTTTGATCTCTTGTTTCCAACCCTTAGGTGAGTGATTCTTACCCTTTTTATGAATTATAATGTGATTATTTGATTGTGATCCATTGAATGTTTGTGTAAGTTGATAAAAATGAGTATTTGTAATTGTATAGCAAAGTTTGAGTTTGATTGGATTTGCTTATATAAATTTGGTTTCATGTTTAGAAAAGCTGGGTTTTATGTTTGTTTAAGGTTCTCAAGAGTGGTATGTTAAAACTTTAAGACTTGATGGAAAATAGGACCATGTTTCCCTTGTTTTTGGCCAGTGTTCTTCATCATTTCTAAAATTCATGAGTCAATTTGTCATATTTACACTGACCACGTGATCATGCTCGTAGAAACTGAGCTACATTGCATCTTGCGATTCAAGTTGCAAATCTAACTAGTTTCCTACGATTCGAATCGATCTTTCCTACCGTATTTTTCAATTCCAATCATAATTATGATTGCGTATTTATTTTGGACTTCCTAAAAGTTTACAATTTTGGGTAAGTAGACTCACATTTTTTAACTAAAATTCCTCTAGTCAAATCAAGCCCTTTTTATTTTATCCCTAGGATTCTAATTGAGATCCTACTTGAATTTCAACAATGGTCATGCTCATGATTTTGATTACACCTCCTAATTTGTACACCTTATTTAGCTTAAATTCATTTTTCTCTCAGACAACTCTCATCTCTTTGACCTAACTTCATATAAATCCTAACCAATTTCCAATATGATTGTCAATAAGTTCTAAAGGAGCAAATCAAAAGCTAATATCAAACAATCTTCTAATTGTATATATATGTATATTGAGGCTATGGCAACAACGCTAATAGTTATAGCAATAATGTGATAAAGAATGCATGATTGTGATTGTCACGAAATGTGAATTGTGTGACATAATTGGCATGAGATATAATACTATTTGAAACCTTGAAAATTTCTAATGAAATATGGGATGATGAATGATGATAATGTGATGTGGTTGATGTGTTCAGATAGGATATATGAACTAGATCTTGGATTTGCATGTTCTAATATGGAGCAAGGGATAAGGCAGAACCTGCAAAGATAAGGCTGGCAATTGTGCAGGATAAGGCTAGAAAGGAGTAATAAGGAGAATTTTGATTGTTATTATTTATTTTTTTCTTCTTACCTAAATTGTTATTCTGAGGAATATTGAATGAGATATAATATGACTTGACAACATGATTGTTGATGGTAAAATCTGGTTCAGGGAACCCAGATCTTAGTCAACACCTGAAATATGAACTACAAGTGAGTGGACAGGTAGGAAAAAAAGTGAAGAGGAAGGAAAATAGGCACCAAGAATGTTTTTATTGTGATTCGACTAAAGCCAGTTTAGGCCCTACGTCCATGCCAATTGTATTTTCCTTTGAGGCGATGGTTTTCACTATTCAAATAGAGCTACAATACATAAGGTTTCCCCCAAGCCTCTCTCTCAGTATTTTGACAGAGTTTCCCCTTCTTTTCTCTTCCTCTCCTTTTTTTCTTCCTTTACAATTTACTGACTCTATTTATAGAAGCAGGGGGTTACAATGGTTATTTCTCAATTTGTACACTAGTTATATCATGTAGATTTTCTATACAGACAATTCAGACTCTATTTAATAAGGTCTACAAGGTCTGCATGTGGGTGTCTTCCCTCGAGGGTTATTCTGCTGACCAGGAAAATGTGCTGTTGGTTGCTAATTAGACTCATCCATACCTTGAGATTGAGGGCCACTCCTTTGATTAGGACATAGGTCATGTGACATGTGGTGCCATGGATTAACCTTCAAGCTTGCAAAGTGAATATCTCAGACACAGCTCACCCCCTTAGCGACCCGAGATTAGTTTCACCTGGTGAGCGTGGACCTTTGTCTTCTGAGCTTGCCTTGTGTTCTATGCTCGCAATTAGAAAATTGACCTCCCGTCTTTGTGGGCTTAACACTTTTGAGTGATTCGAGGCCCTTCTCAGCTGAGTTCACCTCATTTTATCCTATATCGGGGAACTATCCATAATATTAGCCCCCAAACTCTCAGCTCGCTTTGCGGGTTGGGAGTTGTAGCTTCTTGATCAAGGTTGGAAAGTGTGATATCATTGTTCAAATTTTTGCTTTGTCTTCCTATATGCACCCATCATCATTATTCTCATTTAATAAATATATTTTCCTAAGACTGCTATTTCGACAAAAGTTGTATCCTAAGAACTTTCCTGGATTGTGAGATATCAGGCAATTAAACAATTTCCAGATCCAACAGTTGATAATTTCATGCTATAAAAGTGGGACAAAGTGCTCATCCCCTTCACATTTCTGTGCCCTAGTATCCTTGTCCCTCAGACTTTCAAATAGCATTTGCCAGACTCATCTCCTAGCTCCATTGGTTCTTGTTCTGCCATAGCAATATATTGATTGTTGTTGATCAAAAGCTTCTTCTTTTGTTGATCATTTAAGGATTTGTCTTGTTTCTTCATCACGATAAGCTTTCTTAATCTTTTGCTTCTATGGGTTTTTGGCTGTCAGTTTGTTGTCCAATGTTTCATCTACTAATCCCCAATCTATAGATCACTATTTAGAATTTTCTTCCTCTTTAGGGATTTAGTGGCCTATTGGGTCTCATTAGCTAAACCTCTTCAAGTTTTTTGATAGTCTTTGTGTTTGTCCTAGTGGTTCAGGGCGCATTGTGGTTTGCTTCATAGAGAATTTTTGTTTAGATAGTTATCCCGGGGAGGATTTACCTTTAATGGCTTAACCTGTTCCCTCTTTTCTTTTCACTTTGAGTAGATGGCATACCACAAGTGTTATGACCACCGGATAGGAAGTGCCAAGCCTGAATCCTCAACTAATAGTGAGGAGCCAATGTACCCCTCAGTTGGTGTGGCTTCTAGGAGTTGCGAGGTCACTGAATGGCCCCTTCCTCATCCCAAGCCTAGTGCGAGGCTGCGAACTATTGGTGGTTCCTCGGACCGCTCAATTTTTTATCACTATCTTTTGACTATCGAGTTACATGAGCTTATGGGCATAGTGGAAAGCTTCTGTATCCCCAAAGGTTGCCATCTCATGGCATCTTCTCCTAATGATCATGTAGCTCACCCATCTCAAGGGTTTGGCACGATCAGCCCTTATCACCTCATTACTGAGCTTAGATTTTTGGTTCATCCTTTCATTATTAACTTATTAAATAAGCTAAAGCTTTCTTCTGCCCAGCTGACTTTAAACTCTCATACCCAACTTATTTCTTTAGCATTCATGTATTTGAGGAATGACCTTCTTCTCCTGTCCATGAGGGTCTTATGCCATCTTTTTAGCATGAGGAGCATGAGCTCTCTGGACAGGATCTATTATCTTTTGGCTCAAAATTCTAAGTTTAAAAGGGCTCTGCCTTAGGGAAAGGCAAAGGGTAAATTGAACGTTAGCCAGTATAAGACCCGCTGGTCCTATATCTTGTGCCCGTCCTTACGTTCCCTTCGTAACTTTGACTTCATTTTGACATCAAGTAAGCAAGCTGCAATCATGTGAACTCTTGTGATTTGGCATTGTGATTCTTACACTTTATCTTATTTTTGTAGCTAGGGCTAAAAAGATAAAGCCAACACTTGGAGTTGAAAAGGCTAAGGTGCTACATCATTTTGCTGTTGCCGGTGGTCTGCAGAGTGATCTGAAGTTCGACGACGATGACTTTCAAGCTCATGGGTTAGCTCCATCATTAAACATTGAGCTTACTAGGGAGATCAAGGGTTGTCAGGTAAAGAAAATTAGGCAGGCTCGCTTTGAAGACTACGAGGAAATGGTGAAGCTTCTTTTCCTAAACCCACCCTCCAATGAGTCTGAGGAGCTCGAGGTTGCTATAACTCCTTTTAGTTCTGCCACTACGGTTGCTCCTACTGATCTAAATCTATCTCCTCCTGAGATAACTGCATTGCCTCTTCTAGAGCCAACTCTTACCCCTCCTCATGAGATGACTAAGATGGCAAGAGCTGCGACCTCCTCTAGCCCCTACCAAGAAATGGAGGATAAGCAAAAAGGAAGTAGATTATTGGTGGTTCAGGGTAAGTGGCTCACGAAGAGACAGTAGAGAAGCCTCAACCAGGTATTAGTCCCAAGATGCAAGGATACTTTGACTTTGTCCAGTAGAATTTGTAGGACATCTTCAGATCTCACTCCAATCCCTGACCATTGGAGATGAAAATCTCGAGCAGGGGATTAATGCATTTTGCCACATGTGAGATTGTGTTGGTAAGTCATGTTTTGATATTCTTCCTTTCTTTTGCTCTTCCGAGGTCTAACTTGATTCACTTTCTAAGGGCTATTAGGAAAAGTGAAGATGGGGGAGTCACTTCAATCTACAAAAAAGAAGAATTCCAAACTTATAGAGGATTTGGCTGTTGTGACTGCCAAGGCCCCCAGGAAATGGAAGACAGGGCACGAAATGCCAAGGCCATGAAAAGAGAAGCTAAAGAAGCTCGATCCTGTGAGGCGACGAGTTGTGAGGCCATTAAGATTGAGCTTAGCAAGGTGGTTGAGGAGTTATACTAGATGAGGAGTAACAGAGATGCGGCTATCCAAGGCTTTGATTCAGCGAGTCAAAAATTTGAAGCTACTACACAACAGGTAGAGATTTCTAGGGTCGAACTCAAAGTGGCTAGAAGAAAGGCCACTTTAAAGCAAGAAGAGGTTAACCAGATCATAGCTATAACTGTTGAGTAGATCGCAAAGGCAGCAGAGGACGTGGAGTCTAAAATGAGCTCCCTTTTCTTATACACCCTGTGGAAGCACCATCCAAATCTAGATTTTTCCTTTTTTGGGCTAGAGGCTGTTGAAGGTTTTAAGAAGAAGGTTGCCAAAGGCAAATCTTCTAGCAGTGGTATGGCATCTGTGAGCTGAGATCCTCACACTGAGAGTGTTGTCATTAGAGAGATCAGCCTATAGGTCACGGATCCTCTAGACGATCAGACAAGGAATACTTCGGGCTTGGTTCCTCAAGATTAATCTTCTCAGTAGTTGATTTTATCATTTTTTTTTGTAATTTGCTTTCAACTTCATTCTTTACTCTGAACCTTATGTAAATTCATCTTGCAGCAAAAGACATTAAACAATATTATCTTCTTTGTTTTCTCATGAATGTTGCGATGGATACTTTTCAAGAAATCGACTAATCATTATAAATAGTTTCTTGCAAATCACAGCTCAACAAACATTTGAAATAAACACATATCACATGGATCATTCGGCCTTAATTAATAGTAGGAGAGTATATATAAATAAATTTAAGCCAATGATTTGTGACTAAAAAGGATACATGCCATATAGGATG
>JANHAO010029213.1:0-10426 GCA_026873985.1 Saraca asoca
ATTTAGGCTTATTAAATAATGGCCATACATTTTAATATTTACATGTGTGGCCCCATATATGTAGAATTTTTATTCTAACACTAATAACTAGTTAAATATTAATAACTTGTTGAATACCAAGGCCATGGACCTAATGTAGTAATTAGCTATCCACTCAAGAAATTTGCAGATTTTTTGGCTTGCCAGAACTTTGTTGATGCACAAATACAGTGGACATTGATTTGGTCTCAAGTTGAAATAGTAATTTGCCTTTACTTTTTATCCTTATAAAAAAAATTAATAATAAGGAACACTCACATTTTAGAATAGTAAGCTAAGTAGGGGAAAACTAAAATTGTGAAAAAAAAAAAGAGTGAAACATGAATAGACTTGAAATAAGGGTACTAACATGCATTACCAATTTGTGAAACATTTAAGCTGAGTAGGAAAAACAGATCGGACATTGTCAGTTTTTATGAATAGACTTGAAGTATTAGCTTTTGTATAATAAATGAAAAGAAGCATGGGTAGTTTTGCCTTGGTTGGATAGTAAACATTCAAGAAGAAAAAGTATACGCTGAGGATTGAAGCTTGTGATAAAGCCAAAATCCAAGTTCATCTATTTTTTTTTTATTTTCATTATATTATAATCACTTGATTACAAAATCAAAACTCTAATTAAGCTAGGACAAATATTCAGAAATGAAAATAAATCCCATTATTCATTGGAATCATGTTAGATTAAAACAAACAATAGACAGTGTGATTAGAAATAGAAGTAGTACCTTAAAAGGTCAAGAGGCACAAGTATATTGACAGATGTTCAATGAGTGAAATTTGCAAAACAGTCATGACAAAAATGTGTTTTAATAAGGAACAAAAAATCATTCTAATTATTGATGGAAAGCTAAACAGAATCAAGCCAAACATTTGGAAGATCAATCTTGACAAATCTGGTTCAATTCCTATTAAGTTTCTAGCTAGGCACCACATCATCACAAGGGAAGCGAGCAATTCACAGAAAAGAAGAAGAAGAAAACGAAAAGGTTAGCAATTGGCACCATAGAAGACCCATATGCTCAAATAGAAAAAATGTGAAGCTTTCAAAATGAAGATAGGTTGGAGATGTTTTATACAGTCATGCAAACGATTAATTAATTTGAAAAAAAAATTAGTTGAGCAAAAAGAAAAAAATAAATGTGATCAGCTCAACATTTTAAAAAATGTGAGAGGAAGATGAATGAGACTCTATCAAGGGCTTTATCAAAACCTAAGAAATGATATTGAGATAACTTGAAATTAGAGATTCTATAAATGACTTGGTAGAAACCATAGGCAGAAAACTTTTATTTATACTATAAGATATAATTAACAAATAAAACTCTAATACCTAGTCTAATAAGGAATAAATTACCTAATCTAATAAGGAATAGATATAGATAATTACTAACTAATTCAAAATAAATAACTATCTATTTTATTTACATAATTCTACACTCTCTCTCAAGCTAAAGCATATATGTCATATGCACCAAACTTGTTACAAATATAATCAATCCTTGGACCTCAAAGAGATTTGGTGAAGATGTCCACCAGTTGATCATTGGAATTGGTGAAGGAAGTCACAATGTCTCTTGACAAAACCTTTTCTTGAATAAAATGACAATCAATCTCTAAATGTTTAGTTTTTTCATGAAAAACCAAATTGGATACAATGTGCAAAGTTGCTTGATTATTACAAATGAGTTTCATATGTCCTATCTCACAAAACTATAGCTTTTGGACTAGTTGCTTCAGCCATATCAGTTCACAAGTGGTTAAAGCCATAGCACGATATTCAGCTTCTACACTCAACCTTATAACTATACCATGCTTTTTACTCTTCCATGAGATCATATTTCCTCCAAAAAGAACATAATATCCTAAGGTGGAATGTCTATCAACTGGTGATCCTACCCAATCATAATTTGTGTACCCAACAAATTCAATACTTCCTTTGTTTTTATATAACAATCCTTTCCCAAGTGCCTTCTTGATGTATTTAACTATTCAAATCACTGCTTCCCAATGATCATCATGAGGAGAATTCAAAAACTAACTAACAACATTTGTTGATTTATTCCCTTTCTCGGGGAATCCATGGAGAAAGTAATAACGATCCTATGTGTGCCCAAACTACTTGTAGTGGGTACAATAAAGAAGATTATCACCACGGCCTCTAGTACAACAACCACCTTTATTACCATAGCCTCTCCCTTGACCATGAGAACTAGTCTGTGAAATCAAGATTGAAGTGTCTCTAGAACTATGAGTATTGGACATGTATGGAGTAACCTTGAAATCAAACTCCTAACTGTAGGAATTTCTGAACTTGTAAGGATTTGATTACGCATAGAGTCATAGTCTGGATGAATCCCAAGGAGGATAAAAATCATGCATAGTTGATCCAATTTGGTTTCTAATTATTTGGTATTAATAGTGATAATTAATCGTTTGATATTAGACATGACTAATTGAGCCTTGGTCAAATATGTAAACATGTTATGGTCAGATTACTTAAGATTCATTAAGTTAGTGGCTACACTGTACATCCTTTAAATGTCGTTGGTATAGAGTTGTTTGACTTGTTCCCAAAAAAGATAGCATGTCTTGTAGGGATAAAAATAGACAATCAATTTTGGAATAATGGATTGCCAAAATAACACACACAATTGTGTATTAATTTTCTTCCAATTTTCTTTTTTAGAATTAGAAATATTTTCACTAGTTGTAGTCAAGTGATCTTTGACTTCATTGGCCATGAACCATAGTTTGATAGAATCAGCCCATGAAGGGTTATTGTTGCCATTTAATTTTTCACTACATATAATTGGTGTGCTAGAAAAAGAAAGAGAAAAATTATTGGTAGGTTTAGGGTTTTGTTAGCTGTTTAAGGTATTATCATTGTCTAATCTTGTAGCCTTTTTTTTTTTTTTGGATAGAAACAAGTTCTAGTTAATTTTTTTTATGAATATTTTGGGTGTAAATTGGTGTTTAGATGAAATCAATTTGATGGAGGGTAGAATGAATGATTCTAAATATTTTAGGACTGATTTGTGGTAGCTAAGAATCAAAGAATCAAGTAATTATTTGAGATTCAAGAGGAAGAGTGAAAACGAACAGGAGCATAATAGAAAGATAAGTTGTTTTAGATAAGTCAGAAAATAGAACAATTGGAACCCTAAAAAGGAGAGACTCTTAATGTGAGGGCTTTGATACCAACTTGAGATTAAATATTTTGTGAATGGTTTGGTAGAAATTTTAGTTAGAAAACTTTTATTTATAATAAAAGATATAGCTAACAAATAAAGAATATATATATAGAGAATTACTAAATAATTTAAAACAAATAACTATCTATTTATTTATATAATTCTACAAGATAGACTAACCAATTGAACAAATGAACACAAATAACAACACAATGAAAGATATTACTAAAAAAAAATTAAGAAAAAAATGATAACGAAATACTTTCCAATCAGAAAAATGCTCATATATTTAAATTTTGAGAAGAACCGTAAATTTGATCTTTGCAATGGTATGGAGAATTGTTGAGATGGTTGTTATTAGACAAACCACCATCTAATTGTAAGACAATTTTTGATGGGGAAGTTCAATCCACACTCTTCCTTTTAATCCATAGAAGAGCAAGTGAGAATCACTTTCGTAATGGTGGAAGAAGCCAATTTAGAGGAGAATCTTAAGGCACTCACATATAACTTTTGTTTGTAACCTTTGGAGACTTTATGTTAAATAACTCAGTTTTCCTTTTTTCTTATTTTTTTTACTTACCTTCCCACAGAATTTTCTGAAATTAGTTATCTTCACGTAAGTGTCATTTAATTAAGTAAATTAGTCT
This sequence comes from Saraca asoca, assembly GCA_026873985.1. Taxonomy (NCBI): domain Eukaryota; kingdom Viridiplantae; phylum Streptophyta; class Magnoliopsida; order Fabales; family Fabaceae; genus Saraca; species Saraca asoca. The sequence continues at coordinate 3,881 of JANHAO010029213.1, forward strand.
AAAATTATGATTCCAATGTAATACATCTAAATACTTAATTTATTTATCTATGATTTTCACTATTTATTAAAATAATTTTTTTTAATTTATTCCATAACTAAAATAGTCCATTAGTAAATAAAGAATCAATTAAATATTGTTACCACATTTTCGAAGGCAAATATTGTGGCCAACATAATATGGCAAATACGGCATAATAAAAGTACCATTTAGCATAAAAATGTCTGAACATGAGATTACATTTTGAGCGTTTGCGGTTCATTTGGTGAGTCTTTCGTAATCCCAAAAGACGTTTATGTCATTTCTCGGTTATCGAAAAGCCTCTCACATTTGACATATATGCAAATCCACTATTTCATTAAATCAAATATCTCCTTCTTGAAATTTTTAATCTTCCCAAATAAAAAAACCTTTAAATTACTACATAAAACAAAAAAATACATGCCAATAATTCTATAAAATATGTTGGATTTTTTTAAATTTTAATAAAAATATCCTAGTTCGATTTAATTTATTGAAATCTTAAATAAACTATCAAAATATGTCAGATGTCATTTAATGTTGATATTAAGTTTAAATAAAAGTTCAACATATCAATATGACAATATCGATTCAAAAGAAGATCAAAACCCTACTTTGATTGTAAAAATCCTTCAAAGTCACACGTCCAATAATTTAACGGTATTCAATCTTTTTCAGATAATTATAATATATTTTATATTTTTTACTAACCTTTTTTTTTAAAAAAAATTGTAAATTATAAGCAGATTCTTTTAGTTTTAAAATAATAATTGACTCCTTTGATTTACGATTTGACATTTTTAACCTCCGACCAAACAAGTATGGTTTAGCTTTGAAATAGACGGTGCCTATCTAGGGATATATGTTTCTGTCAATATTTAGAGAAAATTAATAGTTTAAACAGAGAAGATAATATAAATCATGTTTATTTTGTACAATGACTCAAACTCTGTATTTTGAAAGAGTCAAATTTATGCATTTGATCAATTTTTATTTGAAATTGAAAGAATATAAAATCATCCCTTTTTTTTTTCAGTACTACAAGAATTGAAAATTTTCCCTTGAATCCATAAAACTTCTCTCATCTTTTTCCTGTGTAATTATATCATATTTTTATTAATATAGTGTAAGTTTGCCAATAAAAAGAGAGACATGAATTAGAGTTCAATAAGAGATCTTCTTTTTTTTTTTTTTTTTCTGAAAGATATGCTTAAACAAGTTGTTATAAGTATCAGGAGAATTGTGCTGTCTCTCTCTTAAAATAGACTTGATAAATTCTAAGTAGAATCGTAGAAAAATCTTAAAACTAAAAGCGATTTTCAAAAATTTGATCAGATTTTAACATAAAAAAAATATTTTCATCTTTATTCAAACTCACTTTTATATATATATATATATATATCATCTATTTAATTAAAATCTATAGCTTAAGTTTATACCACACTTTTATTTTATTGGATGCAAGAAAACGTGTAATTAAAAAAAATAAAAAGGAATATCTATGTAATTTTATAACTAAAAAATTATTTACCATACAATAAAGATTAAAGACATTATCCAATTGCATTTACAATAATATTATTTTAATATTATCTATTAATTGCGTAAAAGAAAAGGATTAATAAAGAGTATATATAATATAGGATTCGGATTTAACACTAAAAGATTGACAGAAACTCTTTTGCTTCCCTTCTATATAAACAAGAGCCAACCCCTCCAAAAGCAGAGTCTTTCTTTTCATGTAGACTTGTTTGAGATTCTCCAACCCTTTCTTTTAATCTCTTCGAAGTAGGACATCTGAAAGCCTCGTATTTACAAGCTGCGGCAGTTAAAGCAATAGGCAGGAGCTTTCAAATTCCTAGGAGTTTTATTACAAGTTTCCTCAATTGTATACATTTTCCATTCAGAAACCATTGTTGATCCATCAGCTTTTGAGCTACCAGAGTCAAACTTAAAAAAGGATCTTCCTCCCAGTCTCTTTGCAAATTATTCTTTTCTTTTTCTCTTATTAGCTTCGGTATCCAGAATGCCTGCAGGAGCAATAAGTAATGGCCTTTCTAAGAAGGAGTATCCAGGAAAATTCACTCTGTCTGTGTTTATAACATCTGATGTTATTGGTATGGGAGGGTTAATATTTGGTTATGATATCAGCATTTCCGCTGTATATATTGTTTGTTTCCCAAGAAAAGAAAAGAAAAGAAAAAGTTTTCCACCTTTGGGCTTGAGGTTTATTTATGTTTCTTTTTATCTTGTTGATCAGGTGGAGTTACGTCCATGGATCCCTTTTGTTAGCTTAGGTTACCTAACTACACATTTTCCTTGGTTTTGATGTTGAAAAATAATTTTAGTTTATATTATTATTTGACAATATATTTTAGTATTTTGATTTGTTTTGCAGGATTAAAGTATGTGATTCAAGAGATCCCAAATTAAATTTAGCAATTATTTTATTTCTATAGAATCTTTTGTAAGTGAATTCAAATTAGACTTAATTCAAGCAAATATTTTTTATAACTAATTTAGTGAGGTATAAATAAACCATTTGAAGAATGGGAAAATCAAATATTTTTCAAACAAAGTTTTTTTTTTTATAAGTATAGATTTTATAAAAATATTTTATACTTTGTGAATCGATTCATGTTAAAGAACTTGTGAAAAATATATTCAGATTGATTCACTAATTGGTTCATGAAGAAAAGTTTTGAAAAATATTTTTTACTAAAGGTTAGGATTTTGTTCTAAATCGATTAAGTAATTGATTCAAGACCTGATTTCAATAATGCTATGATTCGATTCACAAATCGATTCATTAGTTATAACCACTTTGAATTGATTAAAAAATCAATTCACAAATTGAAATTTAGTTATTCTATTACAAAAGGTTGCAACAGTTATAAAAATCTCTAACCATTTTTCATTTATAATAGATTTTTCATTTTTTTTCTCTTTTTTAAGTGTGAAAAATGCACAGAAAACAAAGCTACACATGATCTACTTCTTCCTCACTATATTTCTCAATCTAATTGATCTTGAATTAAATTAGGTGAAGAATTCATCTAGGATAATTGAGATTTTCATCTCAATTTTTGGTACTCTATCTTTAATTATCTTGATTTTTCTTTTGAAATTTCTAGGTTAATAGGAATTTTGTATAGGTTGGCAAGAGCTTGTAGAAAATCTTGTGGTTATTATAAATTAGCAAGGCACCTGTTGTAATTCTTGTATTTAAACTCATAATTCAAGAGCTTATTTTAATCCTGACGTTTTGATAATAAAAGTGATAATTTGGTTGAAGATTATCCAGTAGAGTAGACTTAAATTGCGGTTTCAATTTAAGTTGAATCACTTAAAAAACTAGTATCCTGAATCTTTATTTTTCTACTCTTGCATTTACTGCATAATTTTTTGCATTCTATTATTCTGTTGTTCTGAAATCTGATCTACAATTCTGTTGTATTACTGCATTCTTTACAAATATTGCAATAAAGTTTTTTGTTGTGCTTCTTGATACAAAACAATTAATCATATTCTTGTTAAATTCAAAGAGAATTTATAATAATCAAATGTGTATATAAAATTCTCCTAAAGGAATAAAGGTAAGATTTGTTTTACATCATATCTTTATCTAGGACCTTCACCTTTCTTTTGAAATTTTTTCTGATAGGAAGAAAAGTCTAGACATGTCAACTAAAAAGTATATTTAGTACAATAGCCAAATCCTAATGATGTTTACATCATCTTTATATCTAGCTACATTGTTGTCATGTTTGATTGCTTCCATGGTTACCCGAAAACTTGGTAAGAAGTGGTCCATCTTTATAGGAGGTCTTCTCTTTCTCAGTGAAGCTATTCTCAATGGCTTTGCCTAACTAATCTAGTATCTCATTTTGGGTCGAATTTTGCTCAAATTGGGTATTAGATTCACCAATCAGGTATATCCCTTATAGATGCAAAGCTTAGTTCTTTTTATTCCTTTCTTTGCATGTGACATTATATGAAAATTTAATTAAGAATTAATTTTTTGTGATTACATTATGTACCACTCTTTCACTTTCAGATGGCTCCATACAAGTGGAGAGGATCATTGAATGTTGGTTTTCAAATGTTCATCACAATCGGTATCCTATTAGCCAACATTGCAAACTATTTCTTTGCCAAGATTGAAAAAGGATGGGAATAGAGGCTAAGCTTGGGTCTTGCAGTAGTCCTTGGGCTTATAATCGCCATAGGTGGATTGATGCTTTTGAACACCCTAAATTCCATGATCAAACGTGGCCAAAAAGATGAAGCCAGAACTCATCTTGGAAAGATTCATGGAGCACAAGATGTTGATGAGGAATACTATGACCTAGTGAAAGCTAGTGAAGCATCAAAGCAAATATAGCACCCTTAACTTGTTGAAAAGGAAGTATAGACCCCACCTCACCATAGCTTGTTAGTCCTAACAAAAATATGATAATAAAAACAATCTTGCCTTTTTTTTACGTTAGTAAAATTTATATACTCCCTTTGAAAATAAATTGGATTCTTATTTGATTTATAAAATCAGAAGTCTTTAATAAAATTGCCTTTGGATTAGAATTAGGAAGCTAATTGGATAATCAGGATCTTAATTGGAATAACTACTTAGATTGACATAGATTTGGGAATCAATTAGACTAACAAATCAGTTTATATGAGAATACAAAAAAAGTTTGTTCAGCAGTTAAACAAAACTTCTAGCATAGTAAAATTATGATAATGTAGAAAGAATAAATTGCAGAATGATAAAGAATTGTAAAGAACAATAAAGACATTTCAATTTTTAAAGTAGTTCAACTTTAACTAAAACTACAGTTAAAGTCTACATCTACTGCATTAATCCTTAATCAGATGACTTCTTTTATTAATGCCAACAAGAATTTAACTGGGCATTTGAACAACCAGTTCATACAACAAGATTTACACTGGGCTCATGTTTAACCTATGACACAAAAATTAAACTGGGCTTTTGCTAATATAGATATAATAATTCTTTTATATCATACAGACTATGATCAACCTCATAACCTAGAGATATTCAAAGAATTCAATGCACTTTCAACTAGCTATAATCAACCTTATAACCAAAGAAGATGCAAAGGGAAGATCAACCTTTTTCTTTGTATCTTCAATTTTTGTTCACCTAGAAATTGCAAAATTAAACCAATAAACAAGGTAAGTAATACAATACCAAATTTGACATGGATATCTCAAATATCTAGTGTGAATTTTCTTGAATTTTGATTAAAGATCCTTGAATTGATCAAATATAGTGAAGTAGTGATGAATCTGATAAAGCTCTAATATCTCTGTATTTTTTGCACTTGAAGAAATGTAGAAATATGAAAATTGTTATTTTTGAAATAAAGTTAGGGGTATTTATAGTTATTGTAATTGACTTGAAAAAAATAATTAACTTTTTGTTCTTGAATCAATTCGTGAATCGATTCGTAATAGTTACTAACTAATGAATCGATTTGTGAATCAATTTGCTTATGAATATCATAATGAATGTTCATAATTGAATCAATTCATGAATCAAATCATAGTATCTTGTAAAAGGTTGTGAATTGATTACCTAATCGATTCAGGTAAAAATCCTAACCTTCGGTAAAAATATTTTTCAAAACTTTTCTTCATGAATCAATTGTTGAATTGATTCAAGTACATTTTCACAAGATCTTCAATATGAATTGATTTATGAATCGATTCACATAGTGTAAAATGATTTTTATAAAGTTTTTACTTTGTGAAAAATCATTTAAAAACATAGTTTAAAAAATATTTGATTTTAGTTCACTTTAAGTGGTTTATTTCTATCTCAATATATCAATTTTAATAAACTTGCTTGAATCAAAATTGAATTGAATTCAGATACAAAAGATCTTAGTAAAAATAAAACAATTCTTAACTTTATTTTTAGATCTTTTGAATCTTATACACTTTGATCCTACAAAACAAATAGCAAACATTAAAGTATATTGTTAGATTTAAATTGTTTTCAACATCAAAACCAAGGAAATTAAGATTGCAAAGCAATCACATTAGTGAAGGTTTTCGCTTGGCCAAGATGAGGGAAAGAGGTCGAAAATTTGAAAAAAATTTCTCCTCTTGGCTGAGCAAACTTCCTAAGGATCCATTGGTGTGAGGTCTCAAACTAACTTAGATCAAATCTAGAATAGAAGAAGAGCTCACTAACCTTTAGTCTAGCTCTTACACAACGGAAGACTGTGGATCTTCACACCAGGAAAATCCTCTTCATGGCCTCAAAAGCTTCTTCTCCAAGTGCTAGCTTGTAGAGGTCCTCGAAAGGGTTGAGATCTGGAGCCAAAGGACTGAACTTTTCGGCCTTTTCCTCTTCCCTTGGGTTTCAGCTTCACAAGCTGAAAAATGGCTTCCTTTTTCATTCGGTTTCTCCAAACTGAGAAGGCTAAATTGCCTTGTGTAAAGAAAGAGCTTTTGGAGGCTTCCTTATGCCATCCAAGAATGGGATGACATGGCACC
>JANHAO010029214.1:0-10422 GCA_026873985.1 Saraca asoca
TTCATCACAACATAACATTAAAGAAAATCATTAAAGATTTCTAAAATTTAACAATGCTCCATATAGCAAAATATTCAACTGCAATCCCAAAGGATAACTCCAAGAGAGAACCATCACAATATAGTCATGATCTATCCAACACATTTGCCAGATTCTCATACTATCATATAATCATCCCTGTTTCACCTTATCTCTCAATCGCATATTCATAAGTGCACTTGCGAGTTTTCAATGAATTTTTCAATGGATACAGTATCTCAAATCAATTAATTAAACATATCACATAACAAAGAAATCCTCATTTGGGTAAGCAATATTTATCAAAACATACATAAACCTGTTAAAGCATTTTCATATGAATTCATTACATAGAAAAATAGCATCATCAATTCCCAATATACAAATCAAAATGAAAATGCATAAATTATCATGGCAAATCCTTTTCATATACATATATAATATATAAATAAATTTTCAAAACCACATTAATAAGTAAGAAAATCCCATTATTTCAGAGGAATCACAGTATTCCACATACTAAAATTTTTTCATATCTTCAAATGGGATTTATTAAGTGAAGAGGATTATCCACTCACCTTAGACACTTCTTAGAATGATCTAATTGCTCCCTAAAGTGCTAAATCAACCTGCTTGGAGAAATTAAGCTATTTAACCTAGTTGGATATAATTGATGTTAAAATTAGCTTTTAAACTTAGATTTAAGGTCCTCAAACTACGCATACCATCCAATATTAATATTGACTTCAACATGTATAACTAAAAATTCTCAAATTTGTCACAAAGCTACCTACTTGGAAAATTAGTTGGAGCTCCAAAATTGAACGTTGGTGTGCTTAATCCTTCAATAAGAACTTCATTGAAGTAAAACAATGTAAAACAATAAGAAAATCTCAATTTTCTTTCAACTAGCACAATAAGGGTTTTAAGTCAAATTTCTTGGAAACTAGCTATAAGATTGCTGTAAATTAAATCTGATGCTTTAGAAATACTCATTAGAGTCCAAAGTATCGATGACTAGCTCGCCATGAGCTAGGACGTCACTAGTGTGCTGCTTGAAGCTATTGGTCAAACCAGCTAAAATAGAAGAAGATGAGCTGCCAAAAGCTGCTGGAAAGGAAGACCCGCTGGAGAAGATGCTGGAGAAGAAGAATCTGACCGGTCGGTTGTCGATTGGCTGAACAGGATGAAGTCGTTAGCAATTATAGTAGATAAATAGAGTAGAGGAGGCTTCAAGAAAAAAAAATAGGGCACACGCAGAAGAAAAAAGAGCTAGAACAATATTATACACAAAGTCAAATAGGGAATATTACATATGAACCCCATTAACTTGCCATCATCTTCAATTAGGTCCTTTTGCAAAAAAGGGAAAAATTTCATTTTAGCCTCAACAAAAAATTAAACAATTTCACTTCAATCCCTCAGCCAACATTTTTCAAATTGTTTTAAGATATTACATAATTTTTGAAAATTAATATTTAATTTATAATAAAAATTTAAATACAATGCATATGCATAGGAATAAATATATAAAATTAGTAAAATAGTTCATAAATTATATTATTCAAATCAATAATTATTCAAATACAAATATAATAGTATAACAACTATCTAAGATCGCTAGAGAAGAATTGATCATCAGTCTTCGAATCTCAAGTCGTGTCTTGCTACTGCAACTGCTGCAGGTATCTAAAACCTCCAACTAGTGGTGCTAATCAAACCATTGATGGTGGTGGCAGCGGATACATGTAGGTAGGAGGTATCTAGTAGTATGCAGGGGGTTGGTGATAGTATGAATAAAGATGAGGTAGAGAAGGAGGCAAAGGAGGGTGACTCTACTACTACTCTTGAGTTTGCATAAAGTGCTTTATCTGAGCAAAAATCACCTATATCTGCTGCTACATCTCAGTCATAGTGTGCATGAGCTGGTTCAGCATAGCATGTAATATGCTTTTGATGTGAGATGTAGCTATCCCAATGGTGGCTTTAGACTTTAACCTATAAACTTGTCCTTTCTTGGTCCCGCTATTAGTGTTCACTTAGAAATCATGATTAGATGGCCTTGCCACATCCCTAGTAGTGTCCCAGAGCCCTTAGGACCTCTTTGTACCTGAGTCTATGTCAAGTCCTCTTTTCTTTTGTTGAAATTCTCCTATAAATTAAAATAATTAATTATTTATAATGTTTTTACTACCAAATATATAATACACTAATAACAAAAATGCAAGTTAATAAAAGCTATTTACATAGGATTGTGCAACTCAAGACGAGACTTATTGGCTATCCTTCTGGGTGTTGGTGCGGCAGAGCAAGTTGTCCAGCAGCTGAATACCAGTCTCACGTATTTGCACAATATGAAAATTTTTATGGATAATATAAATTATGGTATGAATGTAACTACTACAATGTAAATGACATAAATAACATTAAGTTAAAATGACTTTACCATGTGCAGTTGATGCTTTAATATGGATATGGATCTGCTTGTATGCAAGAAGGAACTTTGTCTAGCTACATCTGAAGTGCTATTCCTCTTATTTTGCTCAGATTTGGACTTGAATTTAGGGTCCTCCTAATACTTGAAAAGGCCTTCTCACTCCTCATCCCTGATCCAGCTAGATTGAGTGGGCCTATTTTTTCATACCTTATCCGTTGTATTTTTCATTTTGTTAGAGCCTTTATGGTTAAAGTTCTTCCACATGTCCTTCCCATTAGAAGGGTTCCACTTTTAATATTTCTACAACTAAAAAATAAAGAAAGCACTAAATAGTTAGTGAACAATTTAAAAAAAGAAATTTAAATTATTAACAAAATATTGAAACTTCACCCAAAATTCGCATATAACATCCTGCGAGTGGACTCTAGAATACTCTTCCATATAGGCCATACACCTTCATACTTGCTAATAATGATATGGTGTATGGTGCCTACCGGCTTATGGTAAAAACCTGATTAACCAATAAAAAAAACATAGTTAAAAAATTAAAAAATAAATTAGAAATGTAAATAATAAAGTTCATAATAAAAAATACATACCTTATCCTATATAGTATAATGGTTTCCTTAGGAGCAAGTATGGGTGCCTAAGGGAGTAGAGGTTATCTAAAGATTGACGATGCTTTTGAAGATGGAGTTGCTATCTATGAAGATTCCCTAGCTATCTCTAGGGATATGTCCTGCTATTGCTATGATTGTGCTTGTGTTGACATTTATGCTGGTGGCTCCATCTGGCCACACGTAGGTCACAGTATGGGTATGAAAGTGTAGCCAAGTAGAATAATAACGGGGGGCTTTGGCTAGTAATTGCAAACGAATTGCAACAGGGGTAATCATAAGGGGAACTTTTTCCCTGTGATCGATGTCCCAAACCTCTTCATCTAGAACCTTTGTGACCTGTCATTTGCAAATATTCACATACGATATAATTAGAAAATAATCATAAAAATTGAAATATGAATAAAAATAATTTAACATTCATATATACAGGTAACAAATTAACATGTCATACATTGAATGGTAGTATCATTTGTCAAATTCCTCCTTTGCATTTTCTTTATCATAATCTTCTTCGTCTTTATCAACATTGCCTTTGGTTCTACATTTATTAGCCCATCCACCTCCTGGTATCCACCATCTTTATTATGCAAGCTAATAATTGAATTATCTACTGGAATTGACAGTGGCGCATATGATATATGATCATCTTGGTAAACATGTTCTACTGTGTGTTTATCCTTGACCATTCCATGAAGTTTGGTCTTTGTAATAACCCGTTAACCTTACTTATCTCTCTTTGTTTGTGGGCATGGTGCATAACACACTTGTTTTACTTGTTATGCAATAATAAAGGGATCATACTTGACATATCATCTTGTATATTTGATTGCACTCTTATACCACGGCCTAACATGGGATCAAACCACTCATTGTGGAAAAGTACCACCCTTTTGATCAATAATCTTGGATACTTAAGATGTATAATCTCTTTAAGAATGTCATAAAAGTCATCTTCCCTCATTGTGACATTCTCTATGCCCTTCACACATACTCCACTATTAATTATTTTTTTCCTTGACTCTATTGATGTGTGTGGAGCTTATACCTATTAACAAAATACATTGAAAATGTTTTGACTACCCTTAGAGGACCTCAAACTAAATCTAATAGATATTAATTGACCACACTAGTGGAGGGATTGTGAACCTGAGAGTAACACAATTTCATATCAAAATTTCATCATATATGTGTAAACAATGTCAAGTAGAAAAAGTAATTATTAGTTATATTTACAAAAGAGTGAAACTAGGAAGCAAATTGAGCTTTGATCATTGTTTTAATATCTTCATCTTGCTTCGACGGATACATTAGCTTTAATAAATGAACAAACATATTATGATGAATAACAATTTAGGAAATTAGTATTCTAAAATTGATGAAGTCAAAGTTGAAGATATGGAATGATTTATTAAGATAGCTATACAAATGCCTATTCTTTAAATGACTCAACTTATTCATAATTTAAGAACATGTGTATTGTGGTTGATTTCAATTCTTCATCGTCCAAATATCATTCTTGACAAAACTCAGCTAGAGCATCCTAGAAGATTGAAAATTGAAAGAATAGGCTCCAAGGTTGCATATAAGATTTAGGAGTCCAAAAAAGGCAATAGGAAACAATCTTTCCATAAAAATATGACAATTATGACTTTTCATATCAAATATCTTACCATCGCCCACATTAGCACACATATCCAATTTGGAGGCATAATAATTAGGTATCCTTAACTCCTTAACTCACTCACAGAATGCCTTTTTTTCATCCAAGCTTAAGGTGTAGGAAGTTTTAGGTTTATATATTTTTCCATTTATAGCCTCTTTAAACTTCAACTCCCTTTTTCTATAGTATTATGGCAAATCAAACCTCACTTTAATATTGTCTTTGGTTTCCCCTTTAACATCCATCACTGTATAAAACACATTATCAAAGACATTCTTCTCTATGTGCATATCATCAAGATTGTGTTAGAGTACGTTGGATTACCAGTATGGCAAGTCCCAAAATATACTTTTCTTAGTCCAATTGTGATCCACCCTATATCTTGACATCTTGATCAGCTAAGTTTCTTTGACTTTTGGAATGTAACAAACTCGATCAAAAACTTGTTCTCTAGTTAATCTTAGAGGTGGTTCTAATCTCTCCACTTTATTTTTGATAAAGTTGTTCTTGTTTCTCTTGTAAAGATGATTATATGGTAGAAACTATCTGTGAGGATGAAACCATTACTGCTTCCTCCCATGCTTTAAGGTGAATGCTTTTGTGGCTTCCACACATATCGAGCAAGCTAATTTTCCATTTGTTTGCTACTAGATAACATCCCATACGTAGGAAAGTCATTGATGGTCTATATCAATGCGACTTTTATTTGAAAGTTTTGCTTCATTGAAATGCTATACATTGGAACACATAACTCCATAAAGTGAGTAACTCATCTATCATTGGCTGTATGAACACATCAACTTTGCCTTTCAGATTTCTTGGACTTGGGACAATTAAGGTCAAGAACATATATAGAGTTATCACACACATATCTGAAGGCAAATTGTAAGGGGACTATCACTAGCTAACTTGAATATGGTGCAACGTTATGACTGAATGGAGTGAATCCATCAAAGCACAACCCAAGTCTTTCATTTTGAGGATCAACTATAAACTTTGGGTACTTTTAGTCAAATCATTTCCAAGCTCTCCATCTGAAGGATGATACAAAACATTTGTATTCCTTCGATTCTCATAATGCCATCTCATATGAGAAGTTGACTTCATTGAAGCACACAATCCTTGCAACCTGGAGATTAGAATAGATAATACATTCTTTTAAAGGGAATTTCTTTGCTATTCATGTTTGTTCTCCATTCCTTATACTAAGGTGAACCACAAATTCTACATTCTTTGTCAAATCTGGCTTCCTTGTAGAATAACATGCACCACTTCTTATAATAATCTCTTTTTTATTGCCCCAATCCTAACTTTTTCACTAACTTTCTTATTTTATAAAAGTTAGGATGAATAATGTTATCATATGGTTGTGTCTCAATCATAAGTTGCATAATTTCAATTCGTATAGAGAGTCCCAGAATCTGGCCAATGAGAGGAGTTTGGGGATCTAATGTTGCTTCCAAAGTGTGATATGAGAGGAAGAACAGAAGAGGAGACGTAGTGTTTTATGTGGTTCGGCCAAATTCAGGCGACACCAGACCCTACGTCCATAGTAGAGATTTTATTAATGTATTGAGAAATAGTTTTTAACAGAGTTTCTGCTTACATATTGGTTAGCTCTCCCCCTCTTCTAACAATGCAATCCTATATATAGAGGAAGAAGGAGTTACATGCATTAATTACAAGCTACAGTTGTGTTACATCAAAATATAAATAAGAAAGATAGTAAAAGACTACAATTCAATTGTTACAGAATGTAGGCTATGGGGTAGGTCCCCTTGGTCAGCTGTAAACTTGCATCTGCCTACATCTGTCACCTGGTACTACTTTACCATGTGAGGTGCTTAGCATCTTGAGCGGGGATTCCTGGCTCAGGGTTGTCATGGGAATCACTGTAGTGAGCTTGGTGTTACTATAGCGAGGTAGCGAGCTTGAGTAAGGTATTCAGCTTTTTGACAAGCTAGTCTTATGATCACCTCGCTGTATCGCTATCTTGTGATGAGCGAGGTGAGGCTTGCTTTGTGAGATGGTATCGGGATGACTTTGCTATGCTGCTTTCTGACAGAGGGTGAAGCAAAGCTTGCTGGGCACCTTTGATGAGGCAAAGGGCTTGACCTTCGTCATGCTCAAGGGCTTCGTTCTCTTGATACCATTTTTTACCTATAACATAAGCCCCCCAACTCTCGATGTGCTTTGTGAATCAGGAGTTATAAGTTTCTGAGGCTTGATTCGTATCTCCAGTCAGTGTCCTCCCTTGACCAAAGTGTCATGTCAGATGTCTTTTCATTCTGCCTTGGGCCATGCTTTCTCTTGTTTACCATTTTTGGCCGTTGGCGTGGCATTATCTCTCATTTTGGGTCGTTGGATAAAGATCAGGTCAGATACCTTTTGGATTCTTCAAAGGGCTAATCAGGTCTTTTTATAGCCTGGGGCACTCTCTCTTTCACCTCAGAAGTTCAATGGAGGGAACTGATAAGCCTATTGCATTTTGGTGTCTCAACTTTCAGCGAAGCTTGTCGAGACATGGATGGCCTATAATAGAATGCTGGGAGACATGGATAGCCTGTTGCATGTGGCTCTATCACAGGATTTGCCTGGCAGGCTCCCGGGGGATCTTGTGTTGATCTCAGGCCACCTCCTTCGGGCGTTGCTTGTGGTGGTGCTACCTGGCCGGCCGACTTCTATGACTTTTTGATTTGCTTTGGGTCTAGCTGAGGGGGACGCATCGGAGGAAAATAAGCAGGAGTAGCTTGGAAGTTGCTATCCTTCCTGCAGGTGCGAGCTCAGTGACTGGCCTTCTACTCCATTTTATAGGAATGGCTGTCCTGAGTCTTTGACCTTCTTGCCTTTGTTTCTACACTTTTTCTTCTGATATAATTTTTGCCTCGCTAGATGAGGTCTTTTTGCTGTATGAGCTTTTCTTTTCTTTTTGAATGTTGTATCGGATGCTTCATGCATCAATGTATGTAAATCTCTGATGATCAATAAAATACTCTTTGGCCAATTGACTATGCTTTATTTTTCTAGTTGCTCAATCTGTTGTGAGTGAGAGTGGGGTCGCATGCGAGCTGTGACTGAGAAATCTTATTCGAGACATGAGGACTTGCTTGCATGAGAGCTACGGGCGGTTAGTTGTATGAAAGCTACAACAATTTAGTTTTAGCATCTTTGTGCTGTAGTGGGCCAGTGGCTAAGATTTTGTTTTGTTATGGCGAGGTGAAAATCGTTCATCAAAGTTGTTTTGTTGAGGCGAGGTGAAAATCATTTATCGAAGTTATTTTGTTGAGGCGAGGTGAAAATCATTCGTCGAAGTTGTTTTGTTGAGGCAAGGTGAAAATCATTCATCGAAATTGTTTTGTTGAGGCAAGTTGAAAATTGTTTGTCGAAATTGTTTTGTTGAGGCAAGGTGAAAATCGTTCATTAAAGTTTTGTTGAGGCGAGGTGAAAACCATTCACTGAAGTTGTTTTGTTGAGGCGAGATGAAAACTGTTCACCGAAGTTGTTTTCGTTATGGCGAGGTGAAAATTGTTCACCAAAGTCGTTTTATTAGGGCAAGGTGAAAGCCGTTCACCGAAGTTGTTTTGTTGAGGCAAGGTGAAAACCGTTCACCAAAGTTTTGTTTTCGTTGTCAGGGAACTCGCTCCCTTAGTTGTAATTCATGGAATGTGGTTCATTTCAGATGTATCGACGGGGTAAGCCTTGCGCCATCTTACCTCCGGATGAATATTTGCAATGACAGAGTGAAAACTTTCGGTCTAGACAGTGCTCAGCCAATCGATAATTTACATTGATTCAACATACAACAATTGATACAATTAGTCACCATTGATAATAAATGACCATTACAGGATTAGAATATAGTCCTGATGGAGGGCTCAGGCTCTTGGGTGAAAACTTGTTGAGCTTGCTGAGCATGCTATCTAGGCAATCTCACCATATAATCCTGTAGTCGGCCTTTTCTGATAAGGTCTTCGACGGCGTCTTTTAGCGTTCGACATTCTGAGGTGGTATGTCCAACCTCATTATGATAAGCACAGAATCTGCTTAGACCTCTGGACTTGGCAGTGGCTCTCATTGATCTGGGCCTTCCAAAGTCCTCATTGTTCTTTTTTGCGACAAAAATTTTATCCTGTGTATCAGATAGGATGCTGTAGGTTTTGAAGCGGCCTTTGGGTCACTGAGGCTTTGCCTTCTTCACGAGATGAGAAGTGGGGTTATCGTGACTTTTACTACCCCTTCTTTTGCTCATGATGGGACCGCTGGGGCCTGCTTTATGCTTGGTTTCTTCCATTCCAAAGGTTTCTTCCCATTTTATTTGTTTAGTGGCTTGCTCGTAGAATTCAGTGAGGTCTCAAACTAGGGACTTGTAGAGGCTTTGGTGCAATTTTTCATCTTTACGAAGTCTTGCTGAGATAGCTGTTAGAATGTCCTCCTTTGAGGGATTCTCCATGGAGTTGGCCTCGTGCCTGGATCGGGCTACGTAGTCCTTGAGCAGCTTGTCCTTACGTTGGAAAATCATTATGAGATGGCAAGGGGGCGCAAGTTGTTTCTTCAGCACTTGGTATTGGTCAACGAATTTCCTTTGGCATTCTTTCCAACTGCCAATGCTACGAGCCGGGAGGTGCTTGAGCCATGTAGGAGGTGTCCCCCCTAATGTGGTAGGAAAGACATGGCACTTCACCAGGCGATTAGTTGTTTGGAGGTCCATTTGGGTGTTGAATGCGTCCAGGTGGTCGCTTGGGTAGTGGTTTCCATCATACAGCGGGATCATGGGCACTTTAAGTTTCTATGAGAGAGGTCGCGTCTCGATCTCCACAGAAAATGGAGAGCTTTCCTCACGACGCGACTGATGGTTCTGAGGTGGCGGACACTCTTCTAGCCGTCCGAGCCTACGGAGGGTTTCCTCCATTGTCTGGTCGTGCGTCTCAAACTGAGGGGTGGAGCTTCCTACTCGTTGCGAGCCCCCCAGTTGCTGACTATCATGATCTTCATGGATTTCTTTTTGAGCCTCTTTGTGAAGCTGCTGGAGCTATGCTATGAGTTCTTCTTGTCTCTGCGTGCTCTGAACTTAGGCCTACGCCAGCGCTTTGACGATTTTAGCTAGCTCTCTTACTGTGCTTTCGAGTGCTGGACGAGGTTGGCCGGGCGTTGGTGACTCTTGAGTTTCAGGAGCAGTAGTAGATTGTTGGTGAGCCCCCACAACGGGGGTGTCCATTGGTTAAAGGACTAGAGTAGTTGAGCTCCAAGTGGTTCTTCCTATTGGCATTGTTAAGCTATAATGGAGACTTTAGGGAGCAAATGGTACCCACAGACGGTGTCAAAATATTGACGTTGGATTTCCATTCATACGAAAAGCCCCGAAATCTAGCCAATAAGAGGAGTTTAGGGATCCAATACTGCTTCCAAAGTATGATTTGAGAGGAAGAATGGAAGGGGAGATGCAGTGTTTTAATATGGTTCGGCCAAATTCGGGCGACACTGGACCCTACGTGTACGGTGGAGATTTTATTAATGTATTGAGAAATAATTTTTAGCAGAGTTTCTACTTACAGAGTGGTTGCCCTCTCCCCCTCTTCTAGCAATACAATCCTATATATAGAGAAAGGAGGAGTTACATGCATTAATTACAAGCTACAGTTGTGTTACATCAAAATATAAATGAGAAAGACAGTAAAAGACTACAATTC
>JANHAO010029215.1:0-10428 GCA_026873985.1 Saraca asoca
AATGGTCATGAGATGTTTGGCTTCTATTCTCCATCCATTATCCAGGTACCATTAGATCACGCATGTTAAAAAAATTGAGAAAAATGGTGGAGTTCCTTAATTTTGAAACTATATTGAAAGTACATGGATCTTTCAGGCCATCAAGCTCATGATCCCATGCATCAATGCGCAGAGTACCGGAATCACAGGGAAGTAATGTCTTTATCTTTAGGTGGTCTCAGTAATGTCCATAAGTCCACAAACTGTTCAAGCACCCCTTTAGGCGATGTTAAAGCTTTTGAAATCAATTTAACAAAGTCGGGTCGAGATAATCCACCGGTGAGTGGAAGGAGTCATTTTTTAGAAGAGCTGAAATCAATACTACAAGGATTACTAGAGAAGGCAAGCCCCGATGAATTAAGTACTCTGCACATGTTATTTAGCCCTGACACCCAAAGTGCTCAGTGGAGAGAAGCATTTGCAACGTTGATAGAGGAAAATCAGAAAAAAAAATTTGATTAGACAATAATAAGATCTCAGTTCTTTCTGACTCAGGGCAGTCATATTTACATTTAGTCATCAGTTAGGCCTATTCTTTCAGAGATTTATGAAAGTGAAGTAGTTACTGGTGAGGCTAAGTCCAGATTTTACCCATTTTCAATGACCTGATTATAGAGCCATTGACCCATTGAACCAAATATCTTCTCTTTTGAAGCCCTAGCCTTTAGCTGTTGTTGGAATTTAGGATTTATATTTTAATATTTATTTTGATCTTCGTTATCTCTAAATTGCTGTATATAGGCAGAAACAAATGCTGCTATCATTACTTGATGACACAAGCAGCAAGGATATATGGAAGTAAAAAAAAGGGTAATCTTGGGGAATTGAGAATCCTAATTGTTATATTAAACAAGTAATGAATCTTGAGCAAACATCAATGTAGAAATTTCATAGTACTTCTTCATTTTTCTCTATTTTGGGAAAATTATTAAGTTTACCTCACCCTTCATTGAGGTGATGAAGCCAAATAAATAATAAAAGTAATATTTAGTCATTAATTTATTGGTCTTGTATGTAATTGATTTTCATGGGGAAGGGATTTCTGTCTTGCACAATATTTTTTATGTTTTTTATGGATGGCCAGAGAATGAAGACAGAATTTAACTAGAAGAGATAATTTGATTTGTAGCAGATCAAAATGATTTTGCTTTAAATTATAGCAAGGCTTTGTAATAATTCTCATCATAATAATTCTCATCATCACGATTCAACTTATTACAAGAGAAACAAAACGACTGCTGGATAACCTAGAAGATGCAAGACTAAATGTTCCAATCTTGAGCCTAAGATGTTAGCCAACCTTTTGAATTCTGTAGTTTTAAGGGGGGGGGGGGAATGACATAAAAAAAATGCAAATTCAATTTGTTTTCAAAAGAAGGGATGGTATAATAAGAAGTACTTTAGTTAATAGAAAGTTTTGTGGGGAGTGCAACTTATGAGTGTATTGTTTAGTTAACCATTAATTGACAAAATTGGGAAGTAGGATTTCACAAGAAGTTTTAGGGCCTGTTTGGTAACTGTTTTTAAAACAAAAAAACCTGTTTGGTAAAACTGTTTTTAAAAGTAGTTTTGAAAATTTTGTTCTCAAATCCTGTTTTAAAAACTGTTTTTGAAAATAACTTTGAGCTGTTTTCAAAAATAGTTTTTAAAAATAGAAAAACAGAACAAGTTTCCAAACAGGCTCTTAATTTCCTACTAAATGTGATATATTGCTTACCACCCTCCTCTTGTGTAAGAAGAGTTTCCAGTAAGAACTTTTAATTCTTATTGTTAACCAAATAATTTTGAGCATTTCTTAGGAAATTTACAAGAAATTTACTTTTTGAAAAGTTCAACTTTCCACACGAACTTAGTTCCGGTATGAACCAAATAACCCCTAAGTATAATTATTAATGAAATTTGATAATCAAAATGTCTCACAAATTAACTTTGAATATACATATTTTTTAGGTTAAATTAATTAGTTGCTCCTTAAAATTTCATGGGATTTTGAATTTGTTTTTTGTGATTTTTTTTCCTAATTGGGTACTTATATTTAGTTAAAATTTAGAATTGCCTTTTTAATTGAAGGTGATCGTTAGGTTTATTAGTTTGATGCCTACATGGATGTTGGGGTGGAAACGTGGCTCCTATATTGATAAATGACCAACTTCTAGTGTGGCGATGGTGTGGAGCATTGGTTAAGTGAGCCATGTGACACTATGTGACCCACTTTTTCTCCTCCTTCAAGCGTTGTTAGGGTTTTTATTTTTCTCAAAAATAATTGCAATCTTTAATCTTAGGATTCAATTCTTTAGACAATGTAGATTGGTGTTGCTTTAGATTTATTTCTACATGTTGATATAGTAGACAAGCACGTGATTGTGAAAAGCAAAGCATAATGCGTTAGTAGGAAGGTAATTTCATTTCCTAAAATATCTTTGTGTTTTGCTAACTATTTAACTTCTTATAATTTTTTTTTTAAGTTAATTGATAAATTGGTTAACTTACTAGTGATATCATGTCAGAATAGATGCAATGAGTTATTTTCTTATTTGCTTAAGTGCCTAACTTACTCCCTTAACTAACAATAATTCTAAAATACATATAGTTTTGAAATTAGGGGATAGATCACTGCCCACTTCCATAGATATCTCTGTTTTAAAATACTTGCTCCATTTTTATACAAACATTATGCCTTGACAAGTTACTCTATTAAATTGAAACAAGAATTTCACAACATTAATTAATAGGATATCAAATCAACTAATGCTAACTAATAGCTAGCTGTAACACCTTAAAAAAATTTAGAAAGAAAAAGAGGAAATGTTGGTTGAGGGGCTAAAGTGAAAAAGTTTAAAATTTGTTGGGGCCAAATTGTAATTTCTAGAAGGATTTATTTGAAGTCGATGAAAAGTTTTGGGGTCAAACTACAATTTGCCCCATTTCTTTTTATTTATAAAAAAGCTCCCCAGTCGGTCTTCTTCTCCAGCTTCTAGATTTTTCCCAAGGCTTCTCCCCAACTTCCTTGAGAAAGCTCCAGTGAATGGCAGCGTCTTGACTTGCTGTCACTGTTTGGCGAGTATTTGGCGATCCTCCATCCTTCCTCCCCTTCTTTGGTGTCTTCTTTTCCTCCTTTATGAGTAGCTCTTTCTCTCCCCAATCGAAACTCCTCTGCTTCGGCTAGCTTCCATTCCTCTTTCAGCCGCCATCATCCGACGAGGTACAAGTCACCTTTGTCCTCCTTCTTTTTTCGACATCTTCCTTCTGGCCGACAACAGCTCGCTTTTTCTTCTCTTTCTACAACTGGTTCATCCAGTAGTTCCACAGGCTCATTGGTAGCATCCCAGCTCCAGTCAAGCTACCTACTAGCACTTTATAAAGTGGTGAGTAATTTTAGAACAAAAGATCTATTCTATAGCAACTCTATAGCTAGATGTCAAAAGAAAATTTTGTAAAAACTCGAAACTGCAAAGTTGATGAAATTGGAAAATTTTATTGTTATTTTGCTTTCGATATGTTTCTGATAAAATATAGGGTTCGTAAATATCCGAATTCTAAGAGTTCAGTAGATTGGAGGTGAGTAGATAGTCCCACCCTTTGCAAATCCCGTTTTGTTTTATAAAGTGATTTGTTAGTCAATATATTATGAATTTTGACAAATTGGATTTCCGGTGATAATTTATCTTGAATTTCATTTGCATTTGGAATATGATTTGTTGTTAGAAAAGTTACATGTTTTACCTTAATTTTGAATATTATGTTCTGCATGGAAATGTTTGTTCTAGATGCCTCTAATACTAAAAAGTTTATCTGAATGAATTTCTGTTGAAATTGTGAATGATTTGCCAGGGTCAAAGTTTTGTAAATTGAAATAACTTTGTTATAGGAATGTTAAGATTTCTAAATAATTGTTTGATAAGAGGATCTATTGGTGATTCCCTGGAAACCTGCAAGTGCACTTGTGACCATCTGTTCTGTTGGAGAAATAAGGGGGAGATATTTAATCAGATGATACATCTGATTAGTGTGCTTGGCTGGATATGGAGGGTTCTGTTGGTTCTGGTTACTTGTAGGAATTTCCTTGGATCCTACCAGTAATGAAAGGAATAAATTTCATGAAATATTTGCCATATGGAAATTCAATAAAAATTTTAGGAAGTTTTGTTAATTTCTATAATGTTTTTAAGGGAAAAAGGAATATATTTTGTAATGTTTTATTTTGTTGCAAAATTTCATATTTACAGAAAATTTATTTCTAAGAGTAAATGTTTACTATTAAATTTTTAGAAAATATAAATAAGAATTAAACTATAGTTTTCTATAGGATTATCTGCTTACTGGGTTTCATTGAAACTCACTTCTCTTCTTTTTGTGTGTTTCAGAGATAGAAGATAACTTGGTTTCCCTCTGTCTCATCGACTACCCTCCACGGAGATTAAAAGGTATAAAATGGTAAAATGATTTGACAGTTGGATAGGAAAGCATTTTGCATATGTTTGAGCCCTGGATGCCTAGTAGGTGGCATAATGTTAGTCTGGGCCACTGCATGTCTGTTTTGTTATTGTATATGTTCTGATGGGCGTGTAGCCTTTGATGTTTTTTGTGAAGGCCGCATGCCTGGGTGTCCAAAATATAGAGGAAGCTTTTCCGGATTTTCAGTAGAGATAGAAATATTTGCAATTGTTTATTAAAAGAATAATTGGTCAATACATGTCATATGCTTTATTAGGCTTGTAGGAGGTTTCCTACGGGTGACCTTCTACGATGGTCACGTGCCACGGGATGGGGCATGACAGTAGCCAACACTACGTATAATTAGGCTAATGCTGACTAATAGGTAGCAATGTGTTTTCTATAGTAGCATAAGTATGATATCTATAGAAAATGCTAAGTAATATCTATATAAGATGCATACCCTATATCACTTAGTTGATTAGTACCTTGGATCATTAACTTTTAGAACATTAGCCTATAAAACATTGCTCCATAAACGGTTTCATGGAAGAGCTAAGTGTTTTGCATGTGATTAATTTAAATTAAGCCCTAATTTTTCCTATTTTAAATGGTCTTATAGTCCTTGGTGGTTGTGTGAATACATCTCTCATATCATAGTGCACAAATATTGATTCAAGTTTCCTTGTTGTGATTTTTAATGTATAAAAAACATATAATAGTATAAGCAAAATTCATGATATTAAAATTCTACCTAAGCCAAATAAGAAAGATTATACACAAATAAATTAACTCACTCAAAATCCTCATCATGAATAAAACATAAATTTAGTGCTCGAAGTTAGTTAATTAATTTGGATTATGGTAGGGTAGGGCCCAGGGAATCTCTCTCTCTCTCTCTCTCTTTCCTTTTAACTGCCTTTGTGATTTCCATATTCTTTTTCAATATTTAGTGTTTTATTGAGTATTTACTAATTTTATTTTAAATAAATTTATGGATACCAATGAATGGATATAATTGGATTTAATATGCTAACATCACTAAAAGGAATGCATAATAAAGAAGAACAACTAAGCAACAACCAATTATTTATTAGATTTTAATTATTTTTTATTGCATGTTTCAGTAGCCAATTATTCTTTTTTTAATTTTGTTTTTCTAGTATAATATTGCAACACTAAAATCCAATTTTTCATCACTAGAGAAATTTGATATCACTATACACCATGGATGACAACTGGTAAAGAGCTAGTATGTGTGATATAGTGGTGAAAAGAGATAAATCTAGTGTGATTATCTACTAGATGAATAGTCACTGCAAGAGATTAGTAGTGCCTTGAAGAAATTGGATTATAGTAGGATCATGAGTCTATAGTATGCTGATAATGAGTATGAGTTGGGTAGGCTAGTTGGAGTTAAGGATGATAATGATGCTATGGTTATTACAATAATAGTTCTATGGAGGTTGATTAAGAATACACATTTGTATATGTTATATGACTGCAGCAAAGGTAACTATGTGGCTTTGATTGAGCATGAAAGCATTAGTGCAAGTGTCTAAGATGCTACTATAGAGACAGTTGCAACATCTGAGCAGAATGTTGATGATGAAGCTATTCAACAAGAAAGTGCAAATGTGCATGATAGAGCTACTAAGCAAAATTTAAGTGCTAATTTGATGAGTATAGATATTGTTGATAGTTTGTTGGATGGGTTTGATGAAGCAAATTTGGTAGAAGTTGAGGCTAAAGAAAATTTAGAAGATATTAAGGTGGAATATGACAGTAATGGTGATAATAGCATATTTGATGTTATTTTTTATGACTCAATCGATGAGGAAATGATGATGACTATTTTGATAAATACATCGATCAAAGTGTGATTGAATCTACCTTGGCTAATACAAGAACCTTTCTTAAATGTGCAACCTCCTCTGTTGGACCTATTAATGAAACTATCAATGCAAAAGATGTGAATGAGGATGAAGGGGGTACTAATGTACCTATTGGAGAGAATATTGGTGAATTAGAGAGTGCCTATGAGAGTGAATCTTTAGACAATGTGGAACTAAACTCTGACGGAGATATAAAGAAGGAGAAGTGCTCGAGGCCTAAATATCCTAGACATAATCCTCTCAAAATAAAGGTTGATTATCAATAGAAAAAGGGGTTGGAATTCAATTCTATTCAATAGTTTAGGAATGTAATGAGGCAAATCATTGCTGAATGAGTAAGATGTAAAGTATAAGCCAAATGACAAGACTAGATGTAGAGCTAAATGCCAAAGTGAAGGATGTGATTATGTGTGCTTGGTAAGTAAAATGAGGGGTTGGAAATATATAAGGTGAAGACCATTAATGCAAATACAATTGGGTAAAAACTATTAAAGGCCATCTAGTGTCTTCTAAGTGGCTAGCTGAAAAGATAGTAGAGAACTCTATTGGAAACCAAAAAATGAAGCTTACTGCTATTATAGAGACTATGAGAAAGAAATACATGTTTGAAATTTCAGTTAATAAAGTTTACTAGTAGAAGAAAAGCATAAGAATTGTAAGATATCATGTATGAAGAACAATATAGTAAGTTATGGGATTACAATGTAGAAGTTAGAAGAGCTATTCTTGGATCTACTTTGAAGCTATTGTTGGATAGACCGACATTACAAGTGCAAGAAAGATTTCTAAGGTATTACATGTGCTGAGGTGTTGTGAAGATAGGTCTCTTGAATGCATATAGGCCTATCATTGGCCTGGATGGTTGTCATTTAAAAGGAATGTTAGGGGGCTCAATTATTAGTGGCAATGGCCAAGAAGATCCTAATGACCAATATTTCCCATTAGTAGTATTAGTTGTAGAAACTGAGATAAAGGAGTCATAGCTATGGTTCTTTGATATATTATTAGGATACATCGATGGCTAGAAAAGATGGATATTCATATTTGACCAGCAGAAGGTATGATTTGTTTATCTTGCATTAATTTTGTCAATTCTAATGTAATATTTTTTTTTGTAATTTAATGTAATGTATTTTTGATTGATGACTGTAGGGATTGGGACCAGCATCAGAGTTCTTATTACTAGGTGTGGAGCATAGGTTTTGCATGAGACATATCTATGTCAATATCAAAAGAACTATAGAGGAGGTAACATGTAAGGGATTTGATACTAGCAGCTTCCAAAGCAAGTTACCACAAAGAATGGGAGAGACACATGATTGAGCTAAAAAGGATCAAACCTAGAGCATATGATAAACTAATGGGCATTCTTCAATCATAATGGGCTAGATTTGCATTCTGGTTCACTGTAAAAACATATATGCTAATGAATAACATTTCTAAGTCATTTAATGGTAGGATATTAAAAGCAGGGTATAAGCCAATCATCACTATGCTAAAATGGATTAGATATTACTGAATAAGTAAGTTTGTTGAGAAAAGAACTAATATTATGTTTGCACGGATGAAATGCAATGGAATGGGAGTGGGTATGGAATGATTATTGCATAATTATATTTGGTATGGTCAGGAATGAAATAGGTATTCCATTCCATTTTTATATTTAGTACAATAAAATATTCTAAGAATGGAATAGAAAAATAATTAATTATAATAATACCTTTATAACAAAAAATAATAAAATATCTATTTAAAAATAGTACAAAACATGTGAGGTTTCAAATATCTCTAACATTTATTAATAGTATGACATCGATTTGTTCTTCAAGTATGATAGCCTTTTTTTTTTATAATTTTGACTCTCTTTGTATATTAATAAATTCTAATTTATTTTAATTTTATTTTATATTAAATAATTTTGTATAATAATTAATATTTAGTTTATAAATAATATAAAAATAACTTATTTTAAATTCTATTATTAAAAATATAATTATTAAAATATTTTTATAGTAAAAGTACTAAAAACATGACATTATATTCTTATTTATTAATACAAGGATAACTTTGGAATATATGAAATATGTAAGTGACAAGAATGTAAAAGGCCAATCTATAAATAATAGAATGACCCATTTTATTACTTTTGTGATGCAAAAGAGATTTCATCATTTAATGGAGTGTTTACCAAACAAACTTTTTACCTATTCCTATTCCTATTTCCATTCCCATTCTATCTAAGCAAACATGACATAAGGGTCAAACTTATAAAGGCAAGATTTCCCCTAAACCCAAAAAAAAGCTTGAAAAGGAGGTATGTGAGTTAAGGAAGTGGTCAGCCAAGCGAGCTGGTAATAGCATGTATGAAGTTGGAACTTACCCTAACACGTTCATTGTAAATTTGGATGAAGGATATTGCAGTTATAGGTTCTGGCAACTCACTAGAATCCTTTATGAGTGTGCTCGTGCATGCATATTCTTTATGGGAAAATAACCTAAAAATTACATTAGTATATGGACATAATCAAATGTTGTAGGTATTTTTGGAACTAGACAAATAGGCTGGTAAAAGTCTAATAAGCAAATCTAGCTGAGGAAGGCCCAACTCGAGGTCACTAGAAGGCATCAGGTTGCCTAAATAAGAGCTTAGGTCACTAGGTCACAATGCTTACAATAATTTTAGGTCGATTGACAATGAGTTCTAACTCATTGTACGAAATAGGCCACCTTAGCCATCTTTTAGAAAGCTTATTGTGGCTAAACCTGAGACAGGATCAATTTGCATGGCCAACTTGCAGACACCAACTTGCAGGAATCAACTTGTAATTAATTTATTATTATTATTATTTTCTTTTTTGAATTACAATTGTAATACCCCAGTAACTATAAATAGGGGTTAGAATTATTGTACAAGAAGGGCTTTTGGATCAGATCTATGTACTCAGCCATTGCATTGATAAATAAAAGCCACTGTGGATGTAGAAGTTGCTGGACTTTAGTTGAACCATATTAAAAAACTCCCGGTGCCTCTCTCTTACACTCCCTCTCTCAACACTCTATCTACAGTTTTAGGTCTTTGAACTTTTCTGGTTAATCGATTTCCACCGTCAACATCAAATAGCCTACAAAAATCAGTCATAGACAAGAAGGGCCGAATCTACAAGAGGTTAGTAGGAGTGCTACAAGTGCTAAGGTTCCCGCTCCTACTACAAATGTTACAAGAATTGGGTTTGCTACAAGGGTTGGTGGTACTGCTCCAAGGGGTGAAGCTACTACAAGTTGTATGATTACTACAAGGGCAAAATATCCTACCAAAAGGCCTCCTAAAAGAGCAAATGGGGGGAGAGATAGTCAAGAAATAATTATGACATCATAACCACCTCCTGCTAGTCAAGAATATGCATTTAGTAGTGGGCCATTTGCTTTTGAGCATTAGGGTTAATTATTCAATTAATAGTAGACTTTTTTTTTAATATTTTAGTTATTATGGATTTATATAATATTGTCACTATTTTGATGTATTTGGAATACTTTGGTTACTAGGTCACTATTTTGATGTATTTGAAATGTAAGTGTTGTTAGGTCCCTCAAAAGAAATTAAATTGTGGAAAACAAACAGATCTTGCCCTTTTCTCATTGGGGAATCTATATATGCCTTTGCATTATATTTGGATTTAATAATAATGCAGTAAAAAGATTTTTGTACAGTAGAAGAGTAAAGATTAGAACATAGATTTTTAAAGTGGTTTAATTTGAATTGAAACCACAATTTAAGTCTACTCCACTTGATCTTTCTCAATCGAAAAACCTTTTCAATTGAAAACAAAAACTAGCAGGATTCACCAGGCTCTTGAAATGCCAGTTTGCATTAAATACACAAGAACTTACATAGACTTCTTGCTAACCTAGAAGAATTACAATAGGCTCTTCTAAACCTAAACAAAAACATAAGATTTATAATAGGTTCTTGCTAATCTATACAAGATTTCTAAATCCCTAGAAATCTTAAAACAAAGAAATAGAAATAAGAAAAGAGTATGAAATACAATACCACTGTTTG
>JANHAO010029216.1:0-10420 GCA_026873985.1 Saraca asoca
TGGATGGCAATGCAATGTGATAGGTAACTATAATATATCATTTTCTTATGTGTTTAAGTTAATATTGCACTAATATTTTGTACTTCTTTCAACAGATAAGGACAATATGGTCAAGGCCAAGAAGCTTTGAGTCGATCAAGTTTGGAGCTTGGATAGAGAAAAAATAATAGTTAGAACAAACAATCTTGGTTGGCCCATAGGAGATGAAAAAGCTATTTTTTCAGGCACAATGGGTCATTTGGCCAAGACCAAATATACCATTGATTACGAGCCTAGTCGGGCATACCGAACTCAATTAAAGATGATGTATTTAACAGATTAGTGATGGTATGTAATAGAACTACTTTAGTATTTATAGTTCAAATTTCATTTTGATACTAATGAATTTTTTTTTGTCACAGTCATATTTTCAATTTGGGAATGATGAAATGGCCAAGTGACTTACTAATTAAGTAATTGGAAAGCGGTGGAGAGATTTTAAAGGAGCCTTGTACAATAAGTATTATGACCTTAGCTTGACTTTAGAGTAAAGTATTGAACAAAACTGCCCAACAGGCATTACAAGAGAGTAATAGAGAGGTTTGGTCTTAATCCGAGATAATAAAAAATACAAGGTTAGTAGTTTATTTAATTCTAGTATGTAAAGATTATTGAATTTAGCTATGCTTGTACCAATGGCTAAATGAGTAATTGAGTTTTTTTTATGTAGAAAATGTGTAGGCAGAGCGCATGGAATAGAAGCAAGTAGACCATTCCTCATATGACAGGGATAAGAACATTTGCTTGGAAAAAGATAAAATGGTAGTATAGCCATCTAATTTAAGTGAATGCAATTAAGATTTGCTCATGAAATAACTTTTTTTTTCCTGTTTAAATAATAGGAGAAGGAGAAACAAGGTTCCGTTGGACAAGCAAAGTTGTAGGATGTTGTCCATAAGAAAAGTGATGGCTTGTACGTGAACGATAAGGCAAGGAGCATAGGGTGAGGATTTGTTGAAAATTTTATTACTTTCAAAACAGTAATTAGTTGATATTATAACCTATGTTTTGTTCTTTGCTTAGAAAAAATTGCAAGAAGCCTTGAACCAAGCGGACCAAACATAGCTTTCAATAATTTACCCAGATGATGCTTTTAGGCAAATGTTTAAGAAGGAGCACTTAGGTCATGTTTGAGGACTAGGCATGAGTGTTTGTCCCACAAGTGTGTTTGGGAGCAGTTCTTAAAGGGGAGGTGGCATCCATTCCAATTGTTCATCAAACACCTGTCCTGTGAACTAAGAAGACTTTGATAGGCTTAAATCAAAGCTATATCAAAATGAGCAGGAATTGGCTGAAACATGAGCATAGGTGCAATCCATTATGGACTACATTAAGGCCATGGGTAGGTTTATTCCACCCCATTTGTCTAGTTAGCCACCTATTGACCAATAAGTACAACTTAGTCATATGATATATGTGCTTTGGACATAGGTTGAAAGGATATACATGCTTAATTTCTATGGTGCTCATCATTTTTCTATGAAAAATGGTAGAAAGAATAAACACACTTTACAAAATCTAGAAGAAGAATTTAAAATAATTGACACCCTTAAATTATTAAAGTACCCTTAAAGGTACAATTTCTTAAATTCTAAATTTGGTATTATGTGTAAAACTTGGTCAAATATTATTCCAATTGCATGAATACTTACCTTTGGTGATACATTTCTATTTGCTGCCAAATATGAAGTGAAATCTTTGTTGATGTGCTATGAACCACCTCTGATTGGATGATTAGGCCAATAGGCTTTAGGTTTCTCTCCTGCCATGAATCTACACTTAGTTTCATATTTTCATTTAAAAAATCCATCATTCATTATTCATTTATGGATATCCATTTCCTTGTGTGATATTGCAGACTTAGTAATCTAATGTCATTTTGTAGAATTATGAGAATCATATTGAATGTGAGGGATTTTAGTAAACATTGCTGTAATATCACAGATATGTTGTTGAAGATATAAACCATTTTGTAATGGTCAAACAACCAATAGCACACATATTAGTAGTTCTTTTTAAGTTGCCATTGTCAGTAAATGTGGTTGATATCATATTCCATTGCTCATGTGATTTCAAATATTGTCCATGTCTGAAAGGCTGCAAAGCCCATACAAGAATAAGCATTATCTACATATGTTGTTTATCAGTAATTGTGGTTGATATCATATTGCATTACTTATGTGATTTCAAATATTGTCCATGTCTGAAGGGTTGCAAAGCCCATACAAGAATAAGCATTATTTGCATATGCTAATTGACACTAAACCAAAAAAAGTATGTTAGCCAATTGATAGGAATAACAAAATTGTATGCTTGCTTAGAGATGCAGAACACTGGACAAACTGAACTTGAACCAGAAGATCTTTAGTCAAGTCAAATACATGAGAAATTGAATTGCTATTTTTTCTGCATAATTGGAGTAATTTCTGCATAATTGAATTGCTGTTTTTCTGTATAATTGGACCAATATAATGATTCTATTCAACTGTTTGGTTTCTACATATTTATGCCAAACTAGGGTATAATTGTGTTAGTTTATGGATAATTGAATTATTGTTTTCAAACTAGAATTTTGCTAAACTATGGCATAATTGAATTGCTGTTTTTGCATATCTAAATTCCTAAGTAATTCTTTAGTCTGAGATGTTCTTTTTTTTTTTTTTCAGGATAGGGTTGATATTAATTTGGAGGATCAATTTTCACCTGTAGATGCAAAGAGATCTTCAAGAGGGAGCAATCAAAATAGAAATGCCATTGATCATGCCCAAAATTAAATTGCAATTTTTTAAAAAATAATAACAGTGGTTATTTAACCGCTGCTAAATTTCATTTTTCCAGCAATTCCTTTTAACTGCTATTAATGTTGACCCAGTGCCATGTTTTCTGGCGGTTCTTGTAACCACCGCCATTGTACTCTACGGCGGTTCAAACCACCATTATTTTAAGGTTTTTTTTGTAGTGACATGTTAATTGGTGTGACTGGTGCCTATATGAACTCTCAGCTACCCTTCTTGCAAGATCATCTTTAGTATTGATATTGAAATTCTACTTTTGAAACTAATTTGAGTGTCAGAGTGTAATCGAAAGACTACTTTCATCATATACAACTAATGTTATTCTTCACCACTTTCCTAATAGGTCTGTTTCAATAGAAGAACTTCAATTTGCATAACTTGCTTTTATATAAATATATATATATATATATATATATTTATATTTATATAATCATTAAATGAAAATTTATATTTTACTATTCCAAATACAAAAATAAAGTTTTGATGAATATGATGATGTGGCGATTGCTTGTTTGTAGTCTGCAATTCTTGTATTGGGCTTAGGCATTCTTTGGTTGGTTTTGTCTTCAGCTCTTGTTTATAATCCTCTTTTTATAATATGAAGAACAAAGATGCGTAGAAGCAAAGATGGAGTCAAATCATTTTTCTTATTCTTTGCTTAGAATTAGTTTTTCTAAAATTAAATTTATTTCATTTTAATGAAAATATTTTCAATTCATTTGTAAATAAATTCTTTTATTCAAATCGTATTAATAAATGCATGAAATTCAATTATAAAACAAATTTTATTGGTATCATTATAAATAAAATATTAAGATGAGGATAAAGTTTTTGTATAAAAATGTGTTTTAAATCAAATGAAAAAAATTATAGTGAAATCCTTGAAGAATTTTATAATAGCACAAATATAATTAAAATAAGAATTATAAATAAAATAAAATTTTCTTTCATTTAAATCCAAATAGAGATTGTTTTTAATAAAGATTGATGCATGAAATAGACAAAGTAAAAAAATAGATGGTCTACTTAATCCATGTAAAATACTTCCATTATATGAATTTGTTTATGCTATTTATTGTAGGATTAATTGCTAAAATTGATTTATATAAACTGTATCAATTAATTATGTTAAAAATCATAAATATATTGTGGAATAAGAACAAATTAACTAGGAATTTGAATCATACTTGAATCTTGACCAATGTCCATGATCAACAAATCTACTATAGTTCTTTATTTGATTTATGTATTGTATCCCACTTAGAGATTTGCTGTGATAGTGTCCTCGTCAAGCAAACTCTAAACTGGAAAGCTTTGATAGTAGCTAATGGGAAAATACTATCTGGCTTAGAGTTTGAAAGGTAGGGACCCACCTATTAATAGAGTTAACTGGGTTAGCATCCTACCCATTATTCAATTTGCAAGCCTAAGTACCTAATGATTAAGCCCAACATAGTTATGTCACTAATGGACCAATTACTTGACACACTTTAATTATGAATTATGTAAGTCCAAATATGAAATTCTAACAATTTCTCACTTGAACCACATAATTCATAAATATTGGCCACTTTAAGTAATGTCAAGGTAATCATGATACTATTACACCCATAAGTCAAATTGAGATCATAAACATCCAATTGTGCAAGACAACATATCCGATAGGGATATTGATGTCATACATATTGAATATCTATGCCTCACCAACCAAAAGAGTTGATATTTAATAGGGATATCAACTTAAAACGTGCATAATGAGATCTACGTAACAAAAATTGTGACTATGTGTAAATCTCTACACAATGGTCCTAGCATCCACCCAAGATGCCAAATAAGAATTAACATTCTCAACACAATGATGAGATAAGGTCTAAATGTCTCTAATAACATGCTATCATTAGAAAATATGCACAAAATATGACAACATCATGAATATTTCATTTAACAATCTCAAAATAAATAATAAATGTTATTAAAAAAAACATCAATTACAAAAAGCCCTCACTAACCCAGAACATCAAAAGACTTAGACAAACCTATATTATTTACAATTAGTGGATTTGCATGCACGTGAGTTGTGGAAATGTGCTCAATGCAAGTAATATGCTCACATATCTTCTCTTTTATAAACTAGTATTTTACATCAAAGTACTTTGTATGAGTAGAACTTTTGTTACTTAGAGAGAAGTTTATAGTGGCAATATTGTCACAGTAAATGGTTAAGGGTCTCAAAATGCTCTTAACAATATTAAAGCAAGTAAGAAAGTTCGTTAACCATACAGCTTCACTAGTTGCTTCATAATATACGATATACTTTGCTTTTGTTGTACAGGTTACTGTAAATGATTGCTTGATACTTTCCATGACAATGCTTCTCTTGCCATCATAAAGATGTATTCATAAATCGATTTATGATCATCTAGACAATCAGCAAAATCTAATATGAGTAGCCTGTAACTGTAAGATCTCCTCGATCTCTTATAGGTCAACATGAAATCTTTTGTACCTTACAGGTACCTCATCATTCTCTTAGCAATAGTCTAATGTCTCTGACCATGATCACTTAAGTGTCTTCCCAATACACCTATAACATAAGCTATATCAGGACGTGTACATATCTGAGCATACATCAGGCTACCTATAACCGATGTATATGGGACATTTCTCATCTCTTCCTTTTCTTTATCATTATGAGGACATTGGCCTTTGAAAAGATCTCACTCTTCTAAATAAGTGAAGAAGCATGAGGGCATTCTAACATGTTAAACTTCCTTAATATTTTGACAAGCCAAGAATACCCAAAGATCTGTCATGATGTTTCTCAATGCCTAAGATAAAGGAAGCTTGCTTGAGGTCTTTCATCTCAACATACTTTAACAACATTTGCTTTGTCTTAGTCAACCTGTTGTCATCATTAGTTGCAAGAAGTCTTTAAAGCATTACCCCATAAGAATTCTAGCAATGAAGATTGAATCGGCATGTATCTCACCATGTCTATGAGAGTTCGATTTCATCTTTCAACTATACCATTTTGTTTTAGTGTTCTTGGCATATTGTAACTAGCTTTATTGCCACACTCCTGTAGATACTTGGTAAAGGAACCAAGGTTTTTCCCCATCTCATCATATCTGCCATGGTACTTATCACTTCTGTCAAAATTGACACAATTTATTTTCTTTCCCATTTTAGGCCGAACTGTAGCCTTAAAGGACTTGAAGGCATCTAGTGACTCTGATTTCTTTGTGAGCAACTCTACCTAGCTAAATCTGGAGTAGTTATCCATAAAGGTGATGAAGTACTTGCAACCACCCATAACAATGGCAAAAGAGGTCCACTTATGTTAGTGTGAATTAGTTCTAATGCATCTTGTTTTTAGCCTCTCTTTTCCTTTCCAGCTCTCGTGGGATGCTTTCCTTTTATACAATTTACACAAATGTCAAAATTTGAAAAGTCCAGAATATGTAAGTTTCCTTTTTTTTTTATTAATCTCTACATCCTCTCTTTGAAAATATGTCCTAGAAGCTTGTGCCACAACTTCGAGGAATTTTCATTAACTCTTCCACTTTTCTTTCCAATCACTGTGTTAATGAGTTTGCAAAATTGGGATCCAGACTAATTTGATATAAACCATCAAGCAAAGTACTAGAACCAACCACACATGAATTATAAATCAAATCAAACTTCTTTATTACCAAAATAACATGAATATCCAACAAAGTCTAAAGTAACAACTGAAATCAAATTCCTCTTCATGGAGGGGACATAAACAATGTTCTTAAGTTCTAGTACATTCCCAAAAGATAAATGTAAAGAGATGTCTCCAATGTGTTCCACTTGTACTTTATCCCGATTTTCCAACCAGACAATCAACTTTCCATCACTTTGCTTTCTTTGATTTCTTAGTGCTTATAAAGAATTTGTTACATGAATAGTTGCACCAGTATCCAACTACGAAGTATTTAAAGGAACATAAACTATGTTGGATTCAAAGCATACTAGAGATAGAGGGTTACCTTAATTCTTCTTTTTAAACCACTTTTTATACTTAAAGTAGTCTACTTTCTTGCGCCTATATTTCTTGCAAAACCTGTAATGCCCTTTGAACCATGCTTTCTTGGGCTTGTGGCGGTTGTCATTACCTTAACCCTTCTTTCTTTCATGAGTTGGTCTCTCATGCCTATCCCTTTGATCATTTCTTATCTCATATCCTGAAGATGAACCATGTGAAACCATGTTGATAGTACGAACTTTTCCCTTTTTCATGTTTTCTTTTGCCTGACTAATAATAGAAATCAATTTGTTAATTGTCCACTCACCCTTTTGGGTATTATATAAGGTCTTCATAATGTCAAATTGAGTAGGCAATCACTCTAGTGCACACCAAATCAAGAAACTTTCACCCAGATCAAAATTCATGCTTTTCAGCTTGTTAAAATAATGCACCAACTTCAAAATGTGCTCTCGCACTGCACTGACACCATCATACATGGTCTTCTCAGGTAGTGAGAGGTAATGGCCTTTTTCAACTTTGTTAAACACCATGACTTTATCAGTAATGGAATGGAGAAAAGATTTAGGCTTTCCAATTTCAGGGATACTCTCTCAACAATCTTGTCCATCATACACTTCATGACTATCAAACACACTCAATTAGAGTGCACCCACTTTTCATGTTTTGCCTTCTACTCAACACTTAGTTTGCATCAATAGTAGGTTCCTCCTCTCTATGTGCCAAATCCTGATTTGTGATTGCCATATATAACTTCAGAGATTCAGCCTAGTCTTCATAATTCATCTCATTTAGCATCTTTATAGGCATTAATTACATAGGCATAGAAGCTGAGAAAAATATATAAACTATGTAATTAAACTAGTATCATATTATAAGACCTAATGTTGAAGGGTATTTATGACCTTATAACATAATACAAGAATTAAATACTATATTTTTAAAACCTAACTCCGATAGAGTGTTTTAGATTTTAAGAATATAACATTAGTTCTATAGTTGTGTTATCGCCAACAAGTTATATTAATAATATTATACCAATATGATATTTAAATATTATTAACATAACAATCTCTATGTTCAATCAACATTTTAGTCATTTATTTATTATTTTTAGAAATTTTATCTAATTGGGCCCATGATAGGTGAACTCGCAATTATATAAAATTTTAGTGGTATAAAACAAGTCAAGAGATTTCAAAAAAAAAAAAAATTAGAACCTATATTATTCTATGAAATCAGAATATAAACACAAAGAAATACTTAATCCAGTGATGAAGTCCATTCTGATTTAATATTAGATTTTGGGTTCAAATCTTAGATTTAACACTTTATGAAGACTATATATATGTATATATAAATATATTTAAATTGCAGCTGCACGTGTTACCAAAAACTGAAACATATATACATATATGCAAAAGCTTTATATTGAATTTGCCTATAAAACATGGCAGTGCAAAAAACTAAAACATATATGTACATAAACCTTTTATAAATTTATAGTATGTTAATTGAATCAAGGAGAAATTAATTTATTCATTATTCACATCCACACATCTAATTAACTTAAGAACATAATTAAAAGCTTTGATACCAATTGCTAAAATCAATTGATATAAATTGTACCAATTAATTGTGTTAAAAGGCATAAACAGATTGTATAACAAGAACAAATTGATTAGGAATTTGTATCTTACATGAATCTTGACCAATATTTATGATCAGCAAATCTGTTATAGTCTTTTATTTAATTTTTTCATTGTATCCCACCTAGAGATTTAATGTAACAGTGTCCCTCTTCAAGCAAACCTTAAGTTGGAGAGCTCTGATAGTAGCTAATGGGAAAATACTATTTGACTTCGAGTTTGATGAGTAGAGACTATCTATTAATAGAGCTAATTGGGTCAGGATCCTACCCATCACAAGATTCTATCATTATTCAATATGTAGGTCTAAGTACCTATTGATTGAGCCTAACACAATTATATTACTAATGAGGCATTTACCTAACACACTTTAATTATGAATTATATAAGTCCAAATATGAAATTCTAACATTAATGTCGAATAGTCTCTAATTAATTTATATGTAGGCCAAAAATTAAAAGTTAACGATATAATAATCTCTTATCAAGAACTCTTGAATAATTTGGAAAAGTTGAGGAATGATGAAAGATATAATTAAATTTTTGGGTAACGCTTTGATAAGTATTAAACATTTTTGCAAGTTTTTTTTAATGAAACTTCAACATAATAGTTATATTTGATAAAAAATTACATGTGTGTATGGATTTTGTATGTAACAAATATATAAAAAATTACATAAAAGATTTTTTAAAATTTTTTTTTATTTTATATAAAAATCACTATTTTCAATGAATTTGCCAAAAGTATAAATAAAAAAGTTTCACAAAATTTATAAGAATATATTATCATACAAATTTTCTCGAATACATATCGAAACATAACCTTACATTTTTTTACCCTTCTTCTTTATTTAATCATTACATTTGTTTCATAGTTTTAACTATATTTATAAATAAAATCTGAACTAGTGTAATTTTTGATCAGGAACAATTTGTGTGCTTTGAAAATAATACTAGCATGCATTTTCATCGTAAACAAATATTTTTCTTGGTTTCAAGCCAATGGCTTTTTAACAAAGAGTGTATGGGGCTATTTGGGAAGCTGTGTTTTTGTTCTCAAAAATAGTTTTTTTATTTTTTTTCTACAAAAATAAAAAAACTTGTTTGCCATACTGTTTTCATGAATTGTTTTTGAAAAACTATTTTACAAAAGTGTATCTCCAAAAACTATTTTTAGGAAACAACTTATACATGTTTTTGATTGTTTTGTGCAAAACGATTTTCACAGAACATGCAAAAACACGGAGAACAGCCAGCAGAAATAGTTTTCATTAATGGCACTTTGGTAAATAAGGAGAACAACCATTTGTCTCAGCAGCAACAGCCTACAGAGCCTTTAGCATCTTCGCTTCCTCCTTCCTTGTTGGTCTGAGTTTGATTCCGACAATTGCATCACCGTCGTGTGAGCTAGGGATCTAGCCAGCAATAAGAATCATAGGCAAGATTTATCAAGTAATCGCCACTAAATCTATTTTTTTGGCTTTCAGTTTGCTGGCCGAGTTCCATTTCTTCTTCCCTCAATTTTTCTCCATTGTGCCCTAGCACTACCCCGCGATTATGATTGGGATTGCGACTCCGAGTAAGTGTATGAAGCTTTTCTCCATTTTGTTTATCTCTTGATCCAATTTTGTTTCTTTTGTTAGATTTGCTTGTTCTGGTGTAGGGCTTCTTTTCGTTGTTCTCTGTTCTACTGTTAGCATTCATTTTTTTGAATTTTTTTTCTTACCTATGAGGTAAGTCTCGTAAAGAAGCTGTCCAATATAGCAAAGAGGAAGTCAAAGTTGTTGGAGCTTTGGATCCCCAAAGAGGAAGTAAAGAAGCAGAAGAAAACTCCACCAGTAATAGTGCTTTCCTTCCTAAGGTAAAACTTCTTAAGTCTCAAATGCAACTTGGTTTTATGGTTTTATTATGATTTCATAACTGTATAA
>JANHAO010029217.1:0-10419 GCA_026873985.1 Saraca asoca
CACTATGGCACTTCATAATCCTTAAGCCATTTGGGCTGAATGTGATTCCTTTTGGGCCTAGTTTGAGGCACTTGAATCACTTCCTAGCCCATTGCTCCCTTTCCCCCCTTTTTGCTAAAGTTTTCAATACCGGTCATATCACTTGATGAGTGCGAAACAAAGATGGTCATGTCTTTAGAAAGACCACAATTACATCAAGTTATTGTCTTCTAAACCATTGCTGATTCAAACCTTGTTCCACTCGTGTCACATTGTTTGTTATTGTTATGTTTCTGTTCGTTTTCCACTTCTTAAACTTCATATTAAACTGCCTAAGACATGAATCCAACACCAATACATCTAAACCACAAAACTTTTGCCTATTCTTTTTATATTTATCCAATAAATGCTTCTCGTTTTTTCAAGATCTCATTTTGAATCTACTTTCCTGGGATTGAGAAACAACTATTACTGGACTTCACATCACTCACATGGACTTACTTTTGGACCACCAATTACACTTGTAAACGCTCCAATTATTGAATCTTGGTTTTGAATTGTATTGGAAGCTCAGTTTGGAAGCCATCATTCTTCTGTCCTGTGGATAGGTTGGTTCCTTCACTCTTATGATTCCTTTCTCTGCTCTTCTTAGAACCCTTCAAAACAACCCCAAAAAAAGATTGCTTCTTTGAAAACGCTGTCTTTCATGACCTTTCACTTTTGAGTTGCCAGGAAAATTTTCTATGGAAATCCATCAAAATCGCATGTTTTGATGCAATTTCAACAGAGAAATCCAAACAGCTTTGGTGAAATTCTAGTTTCAAGCCTGAAGCAGAAATCCTTGTCTTGAAACATATTTGTTAGGCATTGGCTTTCTGTTCTTAGTTTCTTGATTTTCTACTTCAAAATCAGAGTAGAATTTCCTTTTCATGCTTACTTCAGAATCATCATTGTTGATTGGATTTTCTTCCTTTTTCTCAACAAATCCACTTGGGTTTGTGGATTTGTTCCCAGAAGAAAGTATAAGCAAACCCAAACCCACTCCATAAACAAGGCCGTGCTCTGTCCCATTGATGGTGGAAGGTTTTCCAAATCGCTTTTGAAAGTAAATTTCAGAAGGCAAGCTTTCCTTTTGACGTACATAACGAGCAACCGAGGCTAACAGATGCGAAGGGGAATAAGTTAATATATCATATTGTTTGGTGCCTGACACGGGCACTTCACCTTAATTTAGTTCAAAATTTTATGCACACTTAACGCTTTTATCTTTGGATATTGTTCACCACAAAAAAATCTTTGGAATTATTTATTAAATAAACTGTTGTTATCTGCGTTTAAATTTCATTGACGATTATCATTTATGAATTTTTTTTATATTTTCTTTCTATGAGAATTATATTGTTCACTAAAGCATTCATGTTGCCTAACATTTAATTAAAAAGTTAAATAACATTGTAGAGTGGTTTAAGAATTAGATTACCTAACATGAACGATTGACTGTGGTTATTTGGCATTTTTCGTCAATTCACAAGGAATAATGATGAAATTTTAATTGGCATGAATGACATTAACAATTAACGTAACCGCATCATTTGCAAGCAATATTGCTATAACTTAATCTATATATTAATATTAATTAATGATTATTATGTTTATGTATAAAAAAATTGCTGATGTTATTTCGGAACAATTGACTGACCCTTAGGACCTTTGATTTCGTCAAAAGTTTCACCAATTTTCAAAATTATTATAAAAACAATATTAAAATTGAATTTCTGTAGGCACGGATTTGATCCAGGGGTTAATAGGTTTTAGAATTTTATAAATTTGAAATATTTTTCTGAAACCTCGTTTTTAATTTTAGTAAAATCAGCAAAATTCTTTGGAAAGAAGAAATGTATAGTCCACACAATAATTTTAGAAAAACTGCATATACAATATCAACTGTCCAACAAAATCTAAAGCAATAATAAATCTTAACAAAATAAAATTTAGAATGTAAAAGAGTATAAATTGTAAAAATATAATATTACTAAATTAAAAAATCTTAAAGTTTTTATGATATTATGTTTGAGAAATATAATATGAGAAAATCAATGATTATAAATACATCAATGTAATATTACGTGTAAAAACATATTTCATCATACTAACATTTTATATATTAATAATTATAATAAAAAAAATTAGGCATATCTCATTGTCTACATTATAATATTAGGTTTAGAATATATTTGGTAATATTTTATATTTAAAATATAATCATTATTCAAAATAAAAAATTAAGTAATAAAATTTATTTTATGTTTAAACAATGTTGAAAAATTAAATATATATTAAATTTTTATTGAAATTACAGAAATATAATATTATTATAAAAACACGTTTGATTGTTATATGAGTAAATTAATGATTATAATAAAAAAATAAGGGGCATATCTAATTGATATGTTTATGGCATAAATTACAACAATATAATATTAGTCTAAAGAATCTTAATTTTTTTTAAATTTAAATAAAATTTTATTATTAAATATTATATTTTATGATTATGATGATATCTTAAAAATACTATATGATTAAATAATACATGATTTAAAGTATCATAATCTGTCTAAATTTAAAAAGGGAGTCTGTCAAATCAAATAATGTTAATTTTAGTAAAGATACAAGTTATAAAAATATAATATTATTAAAAAAATCTTAAAATTTTAACAATATCACATTAAAAAACATAATATGAGAAAATAAATTATTATAAATTTTAGTAATATAATATTTCTTTAAAAATATATTTGATCGTATTAACTTTTTATATAAATTACAAATCCATTATTATAATAAAAAAACATATACTGTATATCTCACTGAGACAATATAATAGTTTATTTGAAAAAATATTTAATCACATTTTATATTTAATATATAAACATAAATTTTAAAAAAAAATCTAGTAATAAAATTTTATTTTACGATTTAAAAATTTTTAAAAAATAAAAATATATTAAAATTTTATATAAATTACAATAATATAATATTATATTTAAAAAATATTTAATTATAATATATGCAAATTAATTATTATAATAAAAAATATATGAGGCAAATCTCATTGGTTTTCTCATAATATAAATTGTAAAAATATAATATTGCTTTAAAGAATCTTTAAACTTTTCAAGTATAAATAAAATTTTATCAATAAATTTCCTATTTTAGAATTATGATTATATTTTAAATATGAAATATGATCCTATTTCCTATTTTATTATTAAATTTCTTATTTTAAAATTATAATTATATTTAAATATGTTTTGAAGGAAAAATATTTCATAGGAAACCATTATGTGTCCCAATATAATATCAATGACTTGTCTTTTATATATATATATATATGTGTGTGTGTGTGTGTGTGTGTGTGTGTGTGTGTGTGTGTGTGTTTCCCAACATAATTTTAAAATATGTTAAAAAAATCATATATGTATATATTAATTTTTTTTCCCAAAATTGGAGAAGCTTGTACCCTATACAAAGTATAGATTTAAAAATTTTATTTGATAGTAATTTGTAATACGAATTTAGATTATAAAATATAATGTATTTAAATATTAGTAAACTATCATTATATTTGTACCTATTAAATGACTATATAATTAGTATAATTATATTCATATTAATTGTGAAAGGATATTATATTTATTTTAATTTAATAAAGTTATTACATTAATATTTTAAATTAGCTGAATTTATAATTTAATTTTTTTCATCTTTTCAAAAATATTTTCTTAATATATTAATATTAGGTGAATTTTTTTATAAATTATTTAATCTAAATTTTAAATTAATTACTTTATGCCAAAAAAATAATTATTTAATCAATAAAAGTTCATGCAATATTATAAGCAATATATTATCTTAAAAAGATATACATTTTAAAAAATATTTTTTATGAACTTTTAAAAATATTTTAAATTAAAATTGTTATAACCACTCAAAAGTGATAAAATTTCAAAATGGAGAACTATGAAATATTAAATTTAGTATTTAATATTTAAAGACAATATAAAAATTTAAAGAGTAAAAATTTTTATATAGATATTATCTACCAAATCATAATTAGATATTATTAATAATGTATTAATAAGCTTTTTATTCTATATAAGTATAATTATTTGTTATCTATAAATTATTTAATACACACAAAAATAATTGAAATTAAAATTTATTAATGAATTTAGACTAAAAATTAAGTGTAAATAATTTTATTAAATAGAAAACTTCTATGAAGAATGATGATATGTAATATTTATGAAAGTGGTTTACAATTTAAATTAGAGAATATGTTATTAAAATTATTTAAATTTTAAATTATGTAAATTATTAAAATATTAAATATTTTTAACTTGTATTTTTAATATTAATATTTAAATATAATATCATTAAATTTTAAGCTAAAAATTATTTTAATAATATTAAAATATCAAAATTTCAATATCTAAATAAATAAATAATTAAAATATTATTTGATAATTCAAAAAATTAAAAATTTAATAATTTAATAGTAATAAAATTAAAAAATTAAATTAAAATTATGTCATAGATAATACAAATAAATAATTATTGTGAAAAAAGATAAATATATAAGTTTTATCTATGATTTAAATTAGAATAGAAAAAAAAATAAAAAGAATTAAAATTTCTTCTTACTTACTCTATTATGACATATAGAGTACACTTGCTACGTAGTAACATTTGGATGAAAGTAAGTATTATACCTTTTATATTATTAGGAAGATTATAAAAATATATTTGATTATAATATAAGTAAATTAATGATTATAATGAGAAAATAATAGATGTATCTCATTGATGTGCTCATAATATAAAGTACAATAATATAATATTACTCTGAAGAATATTAAATTTGCTTTAAAATTTAAATAAAAATTTATTACTAAATTTTCTACTTTATAATTATGATGGTATTTTATATATAAAATATGATGAAATAATATATTATTTAAATCATCATAATCTCATTTAAAACAAATATTTTACCCAAATCAAATAATATTAGTTTCAATAAGGATATAAATTGTAACGATATAATATTATTAAATAAAAAATCTTAAAATTTTTATAATTCCACATAAAAAACATATAATATAAGAAAATGAATGATTATAAATTGAATAAAAATATAATACTTCATTTAAAAACATATTTGCTCATATTAATTTTTCATATAAATCACAAATCAATTATTATAATAAAAAATATGAGGTATATTTCATTGCAACAATATAATATTACATTTATATATATGATTATATTTTATATTTAATATATAAATATAGATAAAAATATAAAATTTAGTAATAAAATTTTATTTCACATTTTAAAAAATTTAAAAATAAAAGATAAAATAATTTTTATATAAATTCCAAAAATATAATATTATGTTTAGAAACATATTTTATTACAATATGAGCCAATCAATTATTATAACAAAAAATATGGGATAAATCTCATTGATTTTCTCATAATATAAATTGCAACAATATAATATTATTTTAAAGAATCTTTAAATTTTTAAAATATAAATAAAATTTTATTAAAAAATTTTTATTTTAGAATTATAATTATATTTTAAATATAAAATATGACCCAATTTCCTATTTTTAATTAAATTTCTTATTTTAAAATTATGATTATAGTTTAGATATTAAAGTATGATTAAATATGTCTTGAAGAGAAAATACTTAATCAGAAACCATCATTATGACATTAATGGTTTCTCTTATATATATATATATATATATATATATATATTAATCTTGCAAATCTCTAAGGCTTGAGTAATTGAGCCTAATAATTATCCTATTATATCATTATTCTATGCCATAATATATATATATATATAATATCTACTAACCGCTTTTAAAATCAATTGAAATTATTTATATATGTATTGTATTCTTTTTCTAAGGAAAATAATAAAGACATGCTATTTTTAGATGCTAATAAATGATTAATAAATACATTTTAGTGAAATAAATATAGTAATTCATCAAAATTGAATTGTCATTATGTAAATTTAGCAAACATTTAAAATTTTATTAGTTGGATTTAAGATTAATTAATAATAAGGACTTAAATACAAATTATGTTAACTTTAAAATGTAATTATACAAAATAAAACTAAAACCTTAGTTAACCCTAAAACAAATATTTATAGATCATTTAATTGTTAAATAAGTTGAAATTACAAAGAGTTAAAAAGATATGACAATGTTGAGCATATCAGAGATTATAACAAGGAAACTTATTACGGAATTATATAAAAGTAAAAACATATTTATAAAGATAATATAGCAATCTTTTAAAGAGAAGTTTACATTTAGCGAAAAATTGCCTCTGAATATAACCTAAATCTCAAGTCTCAACCCATAATTAAGGTTTTA
This sequence comes from Saraca asoca, assembly GCA_026873985.1. Lineage (NCBI taxonomy): Eukaryota > Viridiplantae > Streptophyta > Magnoliopsida > Fabales > Fabaceae > Saraca > Saraca asoca. Next base: position 6,441 of record JANHAO010029217.1, read on the forward strand.
CTAAGGTTAACTCATCCTACTTTCATAAATCAAATCCTCTCAACCAAAAAAAAAAATGCCACTGGTTTAGTGGATATTGATTTATTTCTCATCCCAAAATTGACACATATGGGAAAGCCTTTGAGTTTCACTCTGATATTCCATAAATGTGGATGTGTTAGGTATATATCTTATATACACTTTTATTTCTTATGCATAGCAAAATTTAAGTTAAATTAATTGATTATACTCATGGTTGTCAGATTCACAATTTTACTCAAACTTACAAAGTCCAGCAAACTTGACTTGTAAAATTGGTCAAATTTAGTCACTATGATAGATATTTAATAAAAATATCATATATGCACATATAAAAATACAACATGCCTATAAATTTATAAAAACTTACTGAAATTCAATAAGAATCATAATACAAGAAAGTAGCAATACAATAATTATAAGTCAACATTAAAGTAGTCTCAATATCATAAAAAATTCATCATCAACAAGAGTCACAATAATTAATAAAAGTCATCAAGCAGTTTGAGACGGTCATAATTATCTTTTTCATCATTAGATTTCAAGATCCCAGATAAAGATATATTATATAATACAGATCCTACTCTTATTCCTTTAGGAGAATTTTATATATTCCTTTAATTAAAAATGGATTCAATTTGATTTAACAAGAATACAATAATATAAAGAGTGCAGAATGCATATCAGATTTCAAAATAGTTTAATAACAAAATGTTAAAAATTATGCAATAAATGCAAGATTAGAAAAATAAATATTCAAGACACCAAAATTTTCAAGTAGTTTAACTTGAATTGAAACCACAATTCAAGTTTACTCTACTGAATAATCTTCAACCAGGTCACCACTTTTATTACAATGCCATTAGGATTAAAACAGGCTCTTGAATTGTCAGTTTTATACAAGAATTACAATAGGGATCTTGCTAACTTAGAAGATTTTCATCTGCCTCTTCTAATCCTAAAATAATCACAAGATTTTCTACAAGCTCTTGCCAACCTATATAAGATTCTTATAAACCTAAAAATCTCAAAAGAAAAATAAAGATAAGATAAGAGATATAGTACCAAAGTTTGAGATGAAAATCTCAAATATCTAATGTAAATTCTACAGAGATTTGATTTAAAATCTTTTTGATTGAGAAATGTAATGAGGTAAAAGCAAATTTGATTTAACTCTATTTGCTCTGTGATTTTCGCACTTGAAGAAGAGAGAAAGATGTGTAATTTGTTATAACTGAAAGGTGGTTAGGGGTTTTTATAATTGTTATAACCATCTATAACAAAATAACTAACTTTCATTTTATGAATCGATTCAGAATAGTTACAATTAATGAATTTTTTGAAATCGGGTTTTGAATCGATTTCTTAATTGATTCAGGAGAAAATTCTAACCGAATCGATTGGTGAATCAATTTGAATACATTTTTTTACAATTTTTTCAACATGAATCGATTCGTGAATCCATTCACAAAGTGTAAAATAGTTTTATAAAATCTGCATATCAAGTAGTTTATTACCTCACTATATCAGTTATGAAAAAATATTTGCTTGAATCAAATCTAATTTAAATTCACTTATAAAAGATCATATAGAAATATAAATAATTGCCAAATCTAGTTTGGGATCTCTTAAATCATATACTTTGAACCTGTAAAACAAATAACAACAAACAGTAAAATATATTGTCAGATATGATTTAAACTACAATTGTTTTTCAACATCAAAACGAAGGAAAATGTGTAGTTAGGGTAGCCTAAACTAACAATCTCCCCTTTTTTGATGTGACAAATAATTTTAGATGAGATTAAGAGTTTATAAAAAAAATAGTTTTTAAATTTTAAAATTTCATTTGATAAGTAACTTATTAATTTTCACAACAATCTTCTTCATTTTTATTTTCTTTTATTTTAAATTTCCTATGTCTCTATATCTCTTTTATATGTCTCTCCCTTTTGAATTGAAAATATCTCATTTGAACTTCATCATTTTTACTTTAAGATTTTATCTAAAATCTATGGGATTTTTTTAAATTCCATATTTCTTTCCGTTTTGGCACATCAAAAAGTAATAATGCATAAAAAAAATATACCAAAAAAATTAGAATTGAAAGAAATTAGATTAGAATACAATATCAATTTGGTTTAGCTTATTCTATTCTAATCTAAATATCAATTCAATCAAAATACAATATCATAATTCATAATTTATATATCAAAATTTAGTCAAAATTCATATATCAATTTTTAGAACTTCAAAATTATATATATATATATATATATCAACATCCAATATTCAAGCATTAGAATAAAATAATATCTAAATTAAAAATGTGATATCCATATTGAAAATATAATATCAATCAAAATTAAAACCAATATAAATTTCAGCAATCATAATGAATATTGAAAATATCCAAAATATATATCATCTTGAATAGAATATCAAAATTAGAATACAATATCCAATATCAATAAAATATAGTCAAAAGATAATAACAATAATGAGACAAGGGAAATGGGACTAAGGGAAACAAATCAAACACTATGAAAGATTACTCAGCAGGAGGAAAATCAATCCTTTGAAGTTTAGCTTCTTTATCCTATTGTTGCAATCGCTATCTAATCTCCTATACTTGAGTTTCATGTGATTTGAATCAGTCAAAAGTATTAGAGGAAGTATTTCTAATGTTTCTATCAAAAAAATTGGGTAAAAAGTGTGTCAGGGGATGAGATTTGTGCTAGAGAGGTCAAGAGAGTTTGCAGATAGGGCTAAAGATGAAAGCGTGAAATGAGTTCGGCATCAATTTAAGTATATATAGAATTATGCTTTGAATCAATTCAAAGAGCAATTATGTAATAATGAATTGATTCAAGTATCAATTTATCAGGTTTTTAATCGATTAGGGAATTTATTCGGTTATGAGTCATTCATAGGATTCTTATTGGAATCTGTTCAAGAATTAATTCATGTATGTGAAATTTCATCTTATCAATCGATTCAAGAGTCAATTCAAATAGAATTATAAAAGTTTTACAAATTTTAGAATCTTCCCAAAAGGTTGAATAATTTGGTGAATCAATTCATGAATTGATTCATGGTATAAAATTTTACTTGTGAATCAATTTTGAAATTCTAAAAAAGTCTAGAAAAATTGGAATCGACTACTGAATTGATTCAGGAAGTTTCAAACTTAGTTTCATATAGTTTTGTTTTCGAAGTGTTTTTCTAATCACTCAAACAAACAATTAACATCTTAGAATCACTTAAAAGCTCAAATTCTCTCCATGTACCTATAAAACAAACTCAGCAATATCTCTTATGCTCAAGTTAGTAATTGCAATGTATAATATGAAAATAGAAAACATGAAAATTTACTAAAATTTTGGGAGATTAACAATCTTTGTCTTGTGGTGAGTGTAACTTCTATCCTACATCATGAGTTACTTTCTTTTCTCTCACACAGACCTACAAAACCAAAATTAAACTTATTAAACTTGCTTGGTTGGTACCCAATGAATTTTGGGTCCAAATTTGTTAGTACCAATAGCAAGATTTCTAATAGGAGTAACTAGTTGGGTATTAGTTTTGTTAGTAAACACAGTAACATTTGTATTAGCAAAATATGCCTCAGGTAACCAAACTAACTTTTCATTCTGATTCAACACATAGTTCCATTTTTATAGGGATAGTATTTAATATGATGTCCTTTATAATTACAGTAACATCAAGTAATGTAACTATAATTCCTTTTTGATCTCTTCTTCTTCTGTTACTTATATCCTAAGCCAACTTTATTTTGAAAGCTTTTCTGATTTTCTAGCATGTCATTAAGTTTCACATTGCTTTATTTCTAACTTATAAGACTCACAATGTTCTAACTTATAAGACTCACAATGTTCACATGCTTTAGTTTCACTTAATAATTTCTCAGCTAAAATATTCAAATTAGTATTTTCCTTTT
>JANHAO010029218.1:0-10419 GCA_026873985.1 Saraca asoca
CCACTAGATACACCTTACCCATAACAGACTAACTACCCTTACAGCTCATGCTAGAATATACCACCTAATGAGGAACATAATTCCTCCATTAAGAAGGTTTAGTTGTAGTGCGAATGGGCTTAGATTCATCCTTTTCTATGGTGACATTTTTGGGCTTTAGTTCATTGTTCTGCTGGGCTTCACCATTCATATCATTTTATCTGATACAATTCTTCTATTTTCATACTTTATGTTCTATATTTACTTTCACTTTTTTTTACAATGAAACTAATTTAACTTTACTATGAATTGCATACCATTTATTGAAGTTAGCCACTTCTTTTTTGGAAACAATGGCTTAAGCAAGTCAACCATATACACTTGGAATTGAAACACATGGTGCAAAGGAATGACCAAGGATTGCCAGATATGTGGAAGACAATTATTTGATGGTTATTCTGACACTTTTTTAATTGTTTTTTTTTTTTTGTAGTTTTTGGAGTCGAAACACATGGTGCAAATGAATAACAAGGACTGCTAGATATGTGGAAGGCAGTTATTTGATGGTTATTCTGACACTTTTTTAATTGTTTTGTTTTGCAGTCTTTAGTTCTTATCCTTTTGAAGTACAAGCCCATTGTTATAGAAGTTAGTTTTTAGAGCAATTATTGAAAGAAACTATTTGTGATTCTTATAAATAAAGCATTAAAGGACTGAGGAAAGATCATCTTTTACTGTATAAACACAATCAATCCAAATTAAATACACTTTGTGTAATGTAGCACTATGCTACATTTTTTAGCACTTTACTGATCTATATTGTTTGTTTTTAAAAATCTTTCATCACTCCCATGCTTGTAATTCCTTATGCCATTTATGTTCCCTTTTAATGTAATTCACAACCATTTGGAGTGAAACTTATGTTTTTTACTATGCGCAATTGCATCTTTTGACACAAATCCTACAAAATATTAGAATCTCACCTATTTGCTATGGAGAACCCATCTTGAAGTTGAAGCTTTCTGATCTATGAAATTTGACTCAAAAACAAATGGCCATGCCCAATGGGACCCAATTAAGGAATTTCTCATTTCTGACATTATATGATCTTCAGAAGTGATACAATTTTATAAGTTAATTGTAAAATTATGTCAACTACAACTTCTCAAAATGGACTTCAAAACAAAGAAAGGCCTATTGATAATGAAAATGGTGGTAACAATGTCCATTTTGCTAAAAATATGATTGGTAACAATAATCAAAATAATACATATGAAAACAACTAGAATTAAAACCAAAATAGATGAAACTAAAAAGAAACACCAAGTAGAAATAGGAATAATAACAATCATTTGACCAAGAATAGGCCATGAGACTATAGTGGACCTATACTTAGGGGGGCAATGTCCTATGACATGCCATACTTCCTGTAGATGGATAGAAATTACAAGGGGAATCCCTCTAGCTTGAATCTTGAAAATATTGCTGTATTTTGGCAACAAATTGCAATCATACTTTGGCCTATGTTGGAAAACAATGCTGTAACTCTACAATAATGAATTGGACACTAGAAAAAATGGATACTTGTTTCAATGACAATCAAATCAACAACAACAATCGAAATGTCAACCATAATAGTCACAATTGTTGGAATGAAAGGTTATGAGTCAAACAAGTCAAGAATGAAGATCATGAAGTAGAATGACCACAGTATGGTCAAGTTAAAATACTTCGACATGGAAAAGGTAGAATTTGGACTGATGATTGAATTAATGATAACATACAGATCCCAATGAACCCAAACCACAATCCAATCTTTTTACAAAGACCGGAATAGAATTTTCAATTCCTAGTTAAACAATTGTTAAACCAAATAAAAGGATAAGGTGAGTATCCAAATTATATGGGTGCTTTTCTAGAATGAATAAGTCAAATACAACTTCTAAAAGAATTCAAATTACCAAAATTTAGCATGTGTTCTAGTGAAGATAAACAATAAAAAATGAAGCACATAACCAGATTCACAACTAAGTGTCAAGAATTGGCAAGGAATGAGTATTTGAAATTGAAGTTGTTTCCTCTTTCTTTAGCAAAAACTACGTTCGCTTGGTACTCAAGTTTGCACAAATTATGTGCATTCCTAGGCACAGACGAAAAAATTACTGCATGATCAGTTTTATAGAGATGAGATGAGAATTTGTTTAACTGAGTTGCTAGGTATCAAAAAGTCATATATGGAAAGTAGTAATGATTACCTTTACCAATTTGGGCAAGTGAGGAACCACTGTTTTACTTAGATAGTAGAATCTTAGATAGAAAAAATTGCTAGGGTAAACCTTGATTTTGTAATTACAAAAAGACTAATAAATCAACAAATCATCAATGTATCTCAATTAGCCAAGATTGCAAGGCAAATTGAGCAACTACATAAAGAAAATGAGAGAAGAATTAAGAATTTTTCTTTCAGAAAAGAAAAAATAGCTTATGTTGAACAATAAAAGTGGAGCACGAAAATAAAATATATTTGGCTAAATTAAAACCTGCCTACCATATGTGTGTCCTTTGTCAAAAAATTACAAAAATAATAAATAAAATGGACAACATAAATAAGAAAAATTAATCTTTTGACATAAATAAAGCGGAGTAGATTTTTGATATTTTGCTAAAAGAAAAAACAAATAGAATTGTCTAATAGCCTTAGGGTCTTGACAAAGGAAGAAGTCAAAGACCAAATATAAAACAAATATCATAATATGTTTGACCACACCACTAACGATTGTGTGCATTTTAGGGATATGATCGAGAAGGAACTTAAACAAGGACGACTCAAATTCACAAATAAAGGAAAATAGATGGTCACAGAGAAGGATCTTTTTTTTTTAGCAAATGCAAATTATGTTGAACCTTTAGAGATAAACAAAGTAAATATGGTAACTATTCATGAATATGATGATCCTTTGAAGGCGCCTTTCATACTCAAAGCCTAACTAAAAGAAGATGAATCAAATTTTGAATTCTTTAAAAAAAAAAATTGATGTTGAATGCGGAATAATGAAGATGTGTCCATGATGTGAGAAATATTATTGTAAAGTGAGGGTTTTGTTTGCAAATCTCAAAGAGTGAGACAATCGACCTTATAGATAAAGAAAAGGCTAAGAGAACTACCTTGATTGTATGAAGGGGTATAATTGTCGTGAAGGAAGATAAGAAGAAAGAGAAGTCTAAAGAAGATAAAAGTGGAAAAGATACAAGAAGGAAGTTAATTTTCAAAAGTAATTGCTTTTGACTACCCAAATCAATTGCACAAAAGGGAGGAAAATTATTTCAACCAAACTCGAGTATCTTGAAGAGATATACCATAAGAAAAATGGTTAACTAGTGAACCACAGTCAACCGAGAAACATGTTTGAAAACCAAGGATCTTGAAAGGATAGAATAAGTGATACAATCCTAATTACCAACCAGCATCTCCGACAAGGACTAAAAAATGATGAATGCAGAGACAAACTACTTTTAGAAGAAAACAGAAAGTGGGCTAATAATTTCATCAAATATCGTCTGATCCTGGAGAGACAAGTAGAACTAAAAAAGAATAAACAGACTTGACCAAGTAATTAAAAGCCAAAGGTCAAACAATGGAAATTGACATAGTCTATGTTTTACTGATAGACTTTTCAATAAACTTTAAGAAAGACTCCATAGATGATTTCTACGATGACGTTGATTATGAAGAAGTAGTCATGTTAGATGAAAGTGCTTATGCTTGCTTTGAAAAACCAACTACAGAGATGTGGGATCATTTATGACCCATACACATAAAGGCATATGTCGACAAATGTCCAATAAACTATATATTGGTTGATAGTGGTGCATCAATAAATCTAATGCCACGAGTAACTTTCTTCAATATTGAAAAATGTGCCAGGGACTTAGTGCCATCAAACATTATGGTATTAAACTTCATTGGAAAAATATCAACATTTAAAGGAGTGGTCTTAGTTGATTTACAAGCTGGCTCCATATCCCGACAAATTTTTTTTGTGGTAGTCCTATGTAACTCAAGCTACAATTTACTACTCTGTTAAGATTAGATTCATACAGTTAGTGCAGAAAAATGTTAACATCTAAAGGAGTGGTCTTAGTTGACTTAAAGTTGGCTCTATATCCTAGTAAACCCTTTTCATGGTAGTCATATCTAAATCAAATTACAATTTACTGCTTGGTCAAGATTGGATACATATAGTTGGTGCAGTACCTTTGAATGTTCAATAAATGTTGGTAATGTGGGCTGATGATGGCCATCTAGAATGCATACATCAAGCCCATAATGGTTGAGATGAGCGAAGGGTTAGCACTCCTCTCCTAAAGTACTTTGTTGCAATGAAGGATATATGCTTTAGAAATTCCAAATGAGGATGGCTGAGTATTTTGAGTGGGAGTAGGAAATCTAGGAACAACCTTGATCTATCAAACACATGTTGCTAATAAAAGAAGGATTTTAGCCACACAAACAGGCTCCCAAGCATTTTGCCCTAAAATGGTTCATAAAATTAAGGAAAAAATTGAGACGCTACCCAAGGTCAACTTTATATGAACGACAAGATATGTTGAATTTCAAATGTGGTTTGAGTGATGAAGAAAAATGGGAAGCTTGGATTTTACATTGATTTCATAAACCTAAATGATGCAATGCCAAAAGATGAATACCCCATACTGATAGCTAATATGCTAGTTAATACTGCATCAAGACACATTGTCTTTAGCTTCATGGATGGAAATGTAGGATATAATCAGGTGTACATTGTAGATGATGATACATCAAAAATAGCATTGAGATTTCTTGGAGCAATAGGAAAATTTGAGTGGGTAGTGATGCCTTTTGATTTAAAAACACTTGAACAACTTATCAAAGAGCTATGGACATCATTTTCCACGATATGATTAGTAAAACCATGAAAGTTTACATTGACATTGTGGCAATCAGAGCCAAACCATATGAAGAAAATTTCCAAAATTTAATCCATGCTTTTGAATGAATGTGGAGTAATAATTTAAAGATAAACCTTTTAAAGTGTGTCTTTGGTGTGACCTCAAGGAATTTTTTAGGTTTCTTAGTTCTTAGAAATTGCTACTCCTTCAAACAATAAAAGATTACCAAGTTTTCTCGGTAAGATAAATTTCTTCCAACGCTTCATTTCCAATTTATTCGATTAAATAAGCATATTTTTCTCCTTTGCTTAAATTAAAAATGGAAGAGAAATTCTACTAGAAGGAATGCCATTAACATGTATTTGAAGAAATCAAAAGATATTTAGTGTTGCTTTTAGTCATGTCTTCACCTGTGCTAAGAAGACTACTTACGCTCTATGTGTCGGCTTCCAAAGATGTAATTGGTTGTTTTCTAGCCTAAGATAGTGAGATAGGTGTAGAAAGAACTATGTTTTTTTTAATCTTTCTAGAGTTCTAAATTCTATAGAACAAAAATATTCGGCAATGAAAAAATTATACTTGTCTTTGTATTATTATTGTATAAAGTTATGCTATTATTTATTGCCAACCAATGCCCCCATTATTCCAAAAACTAATATTTTAAAATATATATTGTTGAAACTAATTATCAATGGATGAGTCAGAAAATGGGCATTGAATTTGATAGAATTCTACTTACAATATATATTGTTGAAAGTTATCAAAGGCAAGCAATCGTTGATTTCATAGTCGAACATCACAAAAAAAACTCTAATTATATAGGCATAAAACCATGGATATTATATTTTGATGGTTCTTGCCATAAGGAGGTTCAAGTGTAAGAATTTTAATCATTACACCAGAACAGAAACCAATCAAATTTTTGTTTACACTGAATAAAAAAATGTTCTAATAATGATGTCAAATATGAGGTGTTAATAGCTGGCCTAGAAATTCTATTGGATCAAGCAGTACAGTGTGATAAAAATTACGATGATTAACAGTTAGTGATAAAACAAATTCACAAGAATATAAATGTCTAAACATGAGGCTAGTGAAATATTTGGTGAAGACATGTGAACTCCTAAAAATACTTGAAGATGTAATAATAAGACACATCCTAAGGTGGAAAAATGAGAAAGCCAATAAATTGGCTCAACTTTCCTTTAGGTATATGATTGATAAAATTAAATTTGCAAAATTAATTTAGCGACATGCTCTTCTATAGACTTTTGAAACTAGAGAAGTATATTGCAATGAAACTTCAACCATTACATCCATAGATTAGAGAGCACCATTGATAAATTATTCGACTAACCTTTCCACAAAGTTTAGCAAAAACAATAAGACAAGAGCCATCAAATTCATTTTGGTAGATGGAAACCTTTACAAGAAAGGTTTCAAAGGCCAACTATTAAAATGTTAAGGCAATAAAGAGGCATTGTCGACATTAGTCGAAGTACATGAGCAAATTTGTGATGCCCATCAAGTTAGGATAAATATGAAAGGGATCATTATTTGATGAGGTTTCTGCTAGCCCAACTTGATTAAAGATTGCAATTATTATGCAATAGGTTACAAGAAACACCAAAGACATGGACCAATTCAAAGACTACTAGCAATTGAACTACTTCATATAATAAAGCATGGCCATTTAGAGGTTGGGCAATAGACCTAATTAGGAAAATATACCCGTCATCCTCTAAAGCACATTACTTTATTTTAGTGGTGATAGATTATTTTATTAAATGGGTCAAAGTTGTTGTATACAAAGAAATAAAACAATATGATGTGATTGATTTTGTGGAGCATTATATTGTACGTTGATTCAGCTTACCTGAGACAATTATGATAGATCGCATGACAATATTTACTGGTAGACAAATCAGAGAGTACGCAAGTCAAGGGGAATTAAAATGCTAGCCTCGACGTCATATTATGCCCAAACGGATGGTTAGTAGAAGTTGCTAATAAGTTAATTATAAATGTGATCAAGAAGCTTATCAGACAAAACCTAAGGAACTAACACAAAATCCTTGATAATATTTTAGGGGCTATAAAGAATACTCCTAACAAGTCTACAAAAGTTACATCTTATAAGTTAGGATTTGGCCATGATGCCATTGTACTAGTCGAGGTGATGATGCAATCTTTAAGATGCTAGAAACAAAATCAATTATCTGTGAATGATTATAATGGTCTCATACCTAATGAATTAGAAGATATACATGAATAAAGGTGGCAGACCTTGGATAATTTGGTTCTTAACAAGGAAAAACTGGCCAAGCCTTACAAGAAACAATTGAATTTAAAAAATTGATGTTGGCCAATTGGTTTGGAAAGTCATACAACCTATATAGAAAATGTTGAAATATGGCAAATGGACCCTACATTAGGAAAGGCCATTTAAAATCATACATCATTTGATAGAAATAGCTATAAAGTAAGACATATAAATGAAAACACTACCAATGTCATAAACAATAAATATTTGAAAGTGTACAATCCAAGCATCCATGAAATATATATTAAGACTATTGAATAAAAGTCTAATTACAAGAATCAAATGAAATAAGATATTTTCTTAAATTTTAGGTCAAGCATAGATCTAAGCTTTCTCCATTCCTGATTTGCCTCCATTATTTGTGACTGTGCTAGCTTATAAGTAGCATCGGCTTCATGAACTTGAGACAAAGTAGTTTTGAGGTCAATGAGGACATCTTTAACTTTCTTATTAGTTGACCTCACTACCAAATCTAGCTTGGATTGAATGGCTTTGAGTTGGCGAAGCTCTTCTTGTCTACTTTCATATTGTGCAAGAACAGACTCTAAAACACACCAAATCCAATAACTATCTGCTAAGTTTACTTTCATAGCCTTCAACTGATTGTAGTAGTGCACCAGCTTTATGATATGCTTGTGAACTCCATTAACACTGTCATAAGCAATCTTCTCTAGCAATAAGAGATAATATCCTTTCTCCACCTTATCAAACTTCATGAACTTCTCAATCATATTGTACATAAAGGCTTTAGCATTTAGAGAGTTAGTAATGCTCTGCCTGATGGTCTTATACATAGTATATTTCATAACCATCAAGTACATTCTATTAGATAGTGTTCACTAGTCATGAAGAGCCCTTTGCATAGCAATAGAGTTATCATTAATCACTGACTCGTCCTCTCTTAATGTCAAATCCAAATTGGTGATTATCAGGTATCATTTCAATGATTCAGCCCAGACCTCATAATTAGTCCCAATTAGTGTTTTCATGGAAGATAATTGCATAGGCAATGAGATTGAGGAAATAATAATTTGTGAAATTCATCAAAAATTTTCCAAAATGAGGAATTATTTTCATACTTTATTATAAATGAGGAACTTCTTTCATACTTTATTAGCTTAGTTGGCCTTCAATTATCTTGTACGACATGTCATCTGAATTATTTGATATTTAAATCACCCTAAATTATTTGATGAATAAATCACCAAATGAAATCATTCTCCTAAAATTGTATTAACATAAAATTCATCTTGAAAACTTTATTACACAAATTAGTATTATTTTGTTCAAAAAATAAAAACTAAATCAATTTATATCAAATGAGAAAAATTACAATAAATTAAATTATTTCTCAGATAATGTAATTTTTATAAATAAATAATAAATTAATGTAATTAAAATTTTTAGAACTAATAATTTGATGTCATGCAAATATTTTAAAGACAAATTTGATGGTTTATTCCTACACAACAAGAAAAAAATTATTTCCTAACGGAATATTCCAACAGAACAAAATCCATTGGAATATTTCAACAGAAATTCCTACAGAAGACAGTAGTGGGATATTCCAACGGATATTCCAACGGATGGGCAGTTCCATTGGAATAGTCCGTAGGAAATTTCATTGGAGTAAATCTTCCAACAGACATTCCAACGAACCTGTCCATTGGAATGGCCAAAAAACCATAACACTTCGTTTTTAATTTTTTTTGTCAAAAAATGTATTTCCAATGGACATTTCAATGGATTGTTCCATTGGAATAAAAAATTCGAAATGTGCCATTTTGTTAAACAGTAAGTGACTTGCAATTTTTCGATTTCCAACGAACATTTCCATTGGAATCTTCGAAAACCCTAAAGGATATCTTGTAAAATTAAGTAGTCAATAGATGGCTTCTATCTTATCTTTTCTCAAATATGAAACTGGTGACCATGTGGGAGTGTATGCGGAGAACTGTGATGACACTATTGAAGAAGCTGGAAAGTTGTTAGGTCAGAATCTAGATTTGGTGTTTTCTCTTCACACTGATAATGAGGATGGTGCTTCCCTGGGAGGATCCTTGCCACCTCCATTCCTTGGTCCTGTTACTTTGCGCACAACATTAGCACGTTATGTAGATCTCTTAAACCCTCCTCGAAAGGTCCTTAATCATCACCTCTCTGACTTACCATTTATTTTTTGGTTCTTGTCTTACTTTGTAAATGATTATTTTTATTGGTTATTATAAAAATGCCTTTCAATGTCCATTTTTTCCCTAAAGGAAAAAGGAAGAGATAGTTACAATTGTTCCTCTTGCAAGGTGCTTTAGTTGCTTTGGCTACTCATGCGTCTGAATGTAGTGAAGCAAAGAAATTAAAGTTCCTAACATCTCCTCAGGGGAAGGTAAAAAAATTGCTAATTTTGTTTCTGCATCATATTTTGGAGTCTGATAATTTCTCCTTCTAATAAAAATAATTTAAAATCTTTAATTTCCAAGACGACTACTCCAAATGGGTGGTTGGAAGTCAGAGAAGTCTCCTTGAAGTAATGGCTGAGTTTCCATAAGCAAAACCTCCTCTAGGTGTGTTTTTTGCTGTAGTAGCTCCTCGCTAACAGCTTCGTTATTATTCAATTTCATCCTCACCTAGCTAATTATCCTGTCCTATTTAAATATTCAAATGGAACTATATGACATAGCTAGCTAAGAAATATTGCATTTTTTTCATTGTGTAGGTTTGCCCAACATAGGGTGCATGTAATTTGTGCTTTGGTATATGGTCCAACTGGTGGCATCGAATACAATTGCGGACCATTACCTAGATAAGCTATCACAGTAGTAATATGCTTGTATTTACATAAAGTTTGATGTCATATGCTCTTGATCTTTTTCATTTAGCCTGAACACAGTCATTGTTAACAGCCCTCATCCATTATATGATTTTCATGGCCAGAGAATATTGAGAGCTAGAAAGCTAACTGAGAAAGTTTTGAAATTGTTCATTTCCACGGGTAAGGATGAAGTCCTCTCACTAATTCAGGCACTTAATATCCAGCATGTTGTGACCTATGTGCTTACTTTACATGCTTTACTTATACATAATGACATGCATATTTGGGCTTTAGCAAAGTGTAAGAGCCTAGATATTTTGATGATGACATGCATATTGCATAGCCATTTTTATACAATGTGAAAGAAAAGTAATAAAGA
>JANHAO010029219.1:0-10424 GCA_026873985.1 Saraca asoca
AAAGAAGGACTCTAAAACATAACAAAGCATATGGTATGGTATGACTAAAACTGATTACAAGGGCCCTATTTATAGCCTTTTTTCATGTTCACCACGGCTGTGCTTCATAAAACGGGATGGGTGTGCTTCATGAGAAAGGATTTATCAATTTGGCCATGTCAGCATGTAACACAGCCTGGCCATGTTGTGTAACACGACCATGTTACGTGTTGTTTCTTCAGATTTTCTATGTAAGGCTTCAGGCAGACTCTAGCACGGCCTGGCCGTGTTGTGTAGCACGGTCGTGCTCTATGTTTGGCTTTGAATTTCTTCAAATTTCTTTCATAAGCTCTCTTGCAGCACCTAACATGGCCTGGGTGTGTTCCAGAGCACGGCCGTGCTAGGTGATTTCTTCACTCTTTCATTGCTTCTTGCTTGTTTCTTTGTATGGCTTCTTCTTCTATCTTTTCTTTGTCTAGATGCAACTTCATTCTCTAAATTTCTTCCTTCTTTTCAGCTTTTTTCATCATCCTGCATGAGAAATACAAATCAAGTGCAGTATCTAGGACAAGACATAAAACTAAGGCAAAAACATTAAGAAAACATAAAATACTTTTAACAAAATGAACTAAAACCATCTTATTTTCATGCACTTTTTCCCATTTATTAGTAGACACTTTGCCAAAATAGAAAGAGCACATGTATGCTGAAAATTTGTAAAAATACTTCCACCATAATACACTACCATAGACGTAGGTTCCGGTGATATCCAGATTTGATCAAATCATGTTAAAAATCTTACGTTTCTTTACTGCTCTTCCCTCCATCTTTGTGTATTTTTATTTATTTATTGTGTTTGAGACAATCACGGTTAGAGATCCCAAAAGAATCCCCCCATTGGCTGGAGTTTGGCTCAATCCTAAAATTTGACGTCAACAGAAAGTTATACAAAAGCCTTTACAAATCCTGGACTCGAGATCTTGCTGAATTCTATGAGTAAGCTACCAAATAAATAAGATGGGAGGAGGCCTTTAGCATGGAGAAGCCCAGGCAAAAGGGTGAAATGGCTACCACTCCTCAGAGCAAAAAGAGGAGTGAAGATAATCATAATAATGGTCCTAGTGACCAAACCACAAAGAGGGCAAAGTGATCACAACCCCAGCATTTTGTTTGCTATGAAAGCTATAACGTTCGATTTGATATGCAAGATAGGATTTTTGCAGCAAAATGAGAAAGGGAAAACTTTGGGAAACCTAAGCCCCTTTTGACTCTTAGCAAATTCAGGAGCAATAAAGATAAATTCTGTGCCTACCATAATGAGATTAGGCACAATACTTTAGAATGCTAAGCACTAAAGGATGCCATTGAAGATCTCTCATCAGAAGAAGTTAGTTACAGAATTATATGGTGAGGCCATCAGGGCAGCAAGCTTAATAGATTCAATGAAGCATTGATTGGGAGCAAGACCTATCCGTCAAAACCATATTCTGATTCTGTAATATCATACTAAAGTTAACAAAAGTATTCCGGATTCTTACCTAATTATCTCCAGGGAAATGTTACCTAAAAGAGGAAAGTTATTCTATATTGGTATCAAAAGCTAGAGCAGCCAAGAGCTTGCTGAAGTGCAGAGGCACTATTAAACACTTAAATACTGGTGCAGCCAAGGCTAGTTGAGGTGCAGAGGCACTATTAAATGCTTGTTATGGGTGAAATCCAAAACTTCCTTAATGGGCTGGCAAGTGGCCCAAATGCTTCAAGATCTCATCTCGCTAAGACGTTCAGAGCGCTAAGTTCTTGCTCGTACTACTAGTGACCTTCTCTGCACGAGCTTGCTCTAACAAGAATGAGCTTAACCTTGCTACCTTAGAGATAGAGCTCCCCTAGGCCGAAGGATGTAGCTCATGATGTACGACCACCAACCTAGGAGCTTGTTAAGTAGGAGACAAGCATATGTCATGCCCAACAGACACATGGGGCCCATTTATAGAAAGTAATATGCAGAAGTTGATTTGTAGGATTTTTGTCAGTCTATTTTGTCTTGTACATTAAATGTTTGATGTAATAGATTTTCTGCATATAAAATTACAATTGTAACCTCTTCTTCTCTATAAATAGAAAGAAAGAGATGAACATAAAGAGGAGAGGCCACCATATTGAAACTCTATAAAAATACTTTTAGATTAATACATTACAGTGGATGTAGGGTCTGGTTCTATCTAGATTTGGCCGAACCATATTAAAAGCTCTATGTTCCTTGTTGCTCTTCCTCTTTTTCTTGTCTTCTATATTCATTTACTATATATGCAACTAGATTGCAGTTTGGGATCTAAAAAGAATCCTCTGTTGACTAGAGTTTGGCCCAAAACTAAAATCTACCATCAACATTTTAGCGCCGTATGTGAGGATCACATCTATTTTCTGGTTTGTTTTCTATTGCAATGGCTAAGGGAAGAGCCACTAGAGCTTCGAACGTATTGCTTAATCCTCCAAAAGGTCATGTGTCTACAATAGACTCCTCCATTGCTCTTGTCATTGGTGTAGTTGTTAACTTGCCCCCAACCAGCTTTTTTGGACCTACTGCCATTGCCAATAGCATTGATGGAGTGTAGATTTAGCTCCAACCCCAGGAAAAATTGGAAAATATGATGGAAGAGCTGACTAGAGTAGTCCTGATGCTAGCGCAAGGTGAGCAAAGGCAAGCGAAGATCACAACACCTGTGAATGTCCATCAACAGCAACAAGTTGGACGTTTGGGCAACGCTAATCATGAAAGTTCTCCAGCTCACTGCTTGCAAGAGCAAACTCTAGTTTGCAGCTCTAGCAACCATGAGGATGTCCAAAAGGCCCCGAGATGAGTGACCTCAACATCTAGATCACCATAAGCAATACAACGTCCTATCAGACTCTTAGGATAGGATTTATATAGCAGAAAGGGACAGAGAGGGCTTCGGGATGCTTGCACTCTCCAGGATCCCATTTAGATAGAGGAACCAAGAAGAGTTTTGTGCTTATCATAATGAAGTCGGCCATAAGACCTTGAATTGTTGAGAGCTCAAGGACGTAATTAAAGACCTGATCAGAAGGGGCCAACTAAGAGAATATGTTGTACGACCTATGGGGCAGCGATCTTAGCATCCCTAGCGAGATGCTAGCCAAGAGTGGAGGGGCTCAGTCCTAATTATTCATTAACAATGTATCTTGAATTCAAGAGTTAATGTAAATACTTTCCTTTGTCCCTGTTGAAAGTTGTTTACTGATTGGCTTGTTGTTATTGTCTTCATCTCTCTCTCTCTCTTTGATATACTCCTTGCTATCAAATGTTCGTAAATCCCCATAGCTTACATGTGCTCAACTCTTTCAAATCACTTGAGTGACTCTATGCTAGTCATGGCCTTTAGTCCAATTGAGGCCCCCTAGGGCTCATTTCAGAGATGAATTAACAAAGTTGCCAGCTTATGAGTTAAGGCCCATTGGAGCTCATTCTGGAGATGAATTAACGAAGTTGTGAGCTTCCTAATTTCGGAGATGAATTGACGAAGTTGCTAGCTTCCTAAGCTGAGGCCCCTTGGAGCCCATTCCAGAGATGAATTGATGAAGTTGCTAGCTTCCTAACCTAAAGCCCCTTGGAGCTCATTCTGGAGATGGATTGATAAAATTGCCAGCTTTTTAGCTAAGGCACCGAGGCTCATCTTGGACAAATTAACATTGTAGCTGCATGCTCACTGAGGTGCTGAGGCTCATCTCAGAATAATAGCCAGCGTAGCTGTGTACTCGTTGAGGTGCCAGGGCTCATCCTGGAACAATTACTAGTGTAGCTATACGCTCACTGAGGTGTTGGGGCTCATCTCAAAATAATTGCCAGCATAGCTATATACTCACTGAGGCATCGAGGCTTATCCTGAAACAATTGCTAGCGTAGCTGTGTGCTTGCTGAGGTGTCAAGGCTCATCCTAGAATAATTGCTAGTATAGCTGCATACTTGCTAAGGCATCGAGGCTCATCTCGGAACAATTGCCTACATAATTGCATGCTCGTTGAGGTGTCGAGGCTTATCCTGGAATAATTTCCAGTTGAGCTGCAGGCTCGCTAAGGCGTAGAGACGCTTAAAATAAACTCACAATACCAGCGTGGCTGTGTGCTTACTAAAGTGCAAAAAATTGACTTGATTATTTGCCTAAGGTAGCAAGATCACTATGATTCATAGTTTTTATGCAACCAAATGTTCATAACTCTCATGCGATTTTCTGCTGGATACAGTTCTTATGCAATTTAATCATACAATATTTGTTTGTGAGATGTTTCTCTCATGCCTATTATTTATAAAGGAGTTTGGCTGATTGGCTATTTGAATCTTTCATCGCAAACTGCAAGAGTTTGCATTATTATCTGTGGAGTACAAAAAGTTACTACCAGCATGCAGAAACCACAAAGAAAGGTTTTATTCATTAAAAGGGCCTCGATGAGGTACATTTACATCAGAAAGAATCAAAATACAAGTCAGAGGAAGCTACGACCAGTCCCTTATGGAAGAAAGATTATCGTACAAAGGGAAAGTTCCCACCAATCAGAGGCCAGCCACTGAGAGGTGAACCCTTGCTGACTAGAATTCGCGAGCTTGCTTAAGTCCTCAAAATTCTTCTTTCAGCACCTTCCTAAATAGCAAGCTCTTCCTTAACTTGACTCCTATCAATCAGAGAGGGAATGAGCATAGCTGCTCCTTTATCTTCCTTGGCCAGTGGCTCCTTTCTCGATTCACAAAGAGAGTAACTCAAGAAATGATAGGAGCCTGGTTGGTAGGCAAAATCCCATGGTGAAGCTGGGAGGATGTAATTTGAGATCCGTATGAGATCTCTCCACATTACTGAAGAAGTTGTGTCTTCAAAGCTTCTTATGCAATAGGCCATATACACCATGACGGAGAGACGGAATGCCAAAAATAAGGGAGGCTTATCTGGGATATCCATGGTTTGCTCAGTGAAGAAACAAAAGAGATTTCTTTTGCCTTTAATAGAGCCAAGCCCGGCCTCATTGAAGGGACCAGATGAATCTCCTAACCATTTTCATTTATTGGCTCAGAAAAGAATGAGGCTGACTCACTAATAATTGTGAGGCATGTACTGCGGGAGGTATGGCCTAGAACAATGAAATGATAGATTTGATGAAGACTTTGACTGAACTAAATTCTATAATTGAATGACCTTAGATAGATTTCAACTCCCAGCCCGCGAAGTGAGCTGAGAGTTAGAGGGCTTATGTTATGGTTGAAATCCAAAACTTCCTTAATAGGCTGGCAAGTGGCCTAAATCCTACAAGATCTCAACTTGCTAAGACGCTTAGAGCACTAAGTTCCTACTCGCGTTATTAGCGACCTTCTCTGCACAAGCTCACCCCAATGAGAATGAGCTTGACCTCACTACCTCAGAGATAGTAGCTCCCCCTGGTCAAAGGATCTGGCTCATGATGTGCGACCACCAACCCAAGAGCTCGTTAAGTAGGAGATAAGCCTATGTCATGCCTATCAAACATATAGGGCCCATTTGTAGAAAGCAATTTGCAGAAGCTGATTTTTAGGATTTTAGTCAGTCTATTTTGTTTTGTACATTAAATATTTGATGTAATATATTTACTGCATATAAAATTACAATTATAATATCCTCTCCTCTATAAATAGAAAGAAGGAGATGAACGTAAACAGGAGAGGCCACTATACTGAAACTCCATAAAAATACTTTTAGATTAATACATTATTGTGGATGTAGGGTTCGATTCTATTCAGATTTGGCCGAACCACATTAAAAGCTCTATGTTCCTTGCTGCTTTTCCTTTTTTTCTTGCCTTCTATATTCATTTACTATATTTGTAACCAAATTACAGTTTGAGAACTAAAAAGAATCCTCCATTGATTGGAGTTTGGCCTAGAACAAATCCACTATCAATAACACTCAAATGCTAGTGTAGCCAAGAGCTCACTAAGGTGCAAAGGCATTATTAAATGCTCAAAAAATCCAGTAAAGAGCTATGAGCTCATTGAGGTGCGAAGGCACTATTAAACACTGAAAAATCCAACAGAGTTATGAGCTCATTGAGGTGCGGAGCCATTATTAAACACTCAAAAATCCAGCAAAGAGCTATAAGTTCGCTGAGGTACGGAGGCACTATTAAACACTTAAAATCCAACAATGAGCTACGAGCTCACTGAGGTACAGAGGCACTATTAGACACTCAAAATCTAGCAATGAGCTATGAACTCGTTAGTAAACACTTAAAATTCAGTAAAGCTATGAACTCAATAAGATGCAAAGATGTTAGAATACATTCAGCTACCTACCAACTAAGTAACAAAGTTATCGTGGCACAAGCAGTGAAACGTAACTCTCATGCAACTAAATGATCATATCTCACATGCGATCTCTCTTTCTAGCTGCAACTAGCATAGGTTTTGCCTGAATATCATTTATTAACTATAAGGGCACCTGGATGCCAAGATTTATGGCCAATTGGTCATCTGGATATCTTATTTAATTGAGCTTCACAAAAAAAAGCATCATCATCCAAAAAGTGCAAAGCAACATTCAAGAGTCACAAAAAGAAAGCTCATTCATTAAAGGCCTCATTCAATGAGATAAAATTACATCAGAAGATGGGGATTACAGAAATAAAAGCATAAAAGCTATAACTATCGCTTCTACAGAGAAGAAGAAAGCCTGTTATCAGGAGACAAACTCCCACCAGCAAGAAGACCAGTAAGCTCAACTGCTCTTGCTTATATCCCTCCCCAGCCAGTAGCTCCTCCATACCTAGAACAGTTCAAAAAGCATCAGGAGTCTGGCTGGCAAGGCTAAAACCCATAGTAGGACTGTGAGGAAATAATCCAAGATGCACAAGACTCCCCCATAGCTAGCATAAAGAGCTATCCATGGGAGTCATATGCAATAGGCCATTCACACCTCGTGGTCTTCTGCAGTAGGCCATTGATGTGTGTTTTCTACAAGCACACGGTGTAGTTGTAGTAAACACTGGCAAGTATAGGTTGAATCCCACAAGGATGTTGCTATCAACTACTAGAGTTTGCAATTTAAGTTGTCTAAATTGAATCGGAGTATTGAAAATATTAAAGAAAACTAATAAAAGAATAACACTAAATCAATAAACGAAATTCTATTATAAAAGCCTAGGATAGGGGTTCACCACACTTATGGTCTTCAACAAATAATTAAAATCCTTCCTATTGTAATTACTTGGATAATTGAGGATGGTTTAGCCTAAGTTAATTAATAGCCTTTTTCAAGGTCTAATAATAGTACTTAAATCAACCTAATTGAACCTACTTTTGTGGTTTGGATTAATTTAAGCACTTTAAGATCAGTGCCAACTATTTCAGTCCTAAAGAAACTTAATCTACTTTTGTGATTAAACTTTCCTTATTCAACTGTTAGGGTTCCAGTGATAATCTTCTCCTTTCAGTACTTAAACTATCTATCTAAAATCAGACAAAATACTAGTCAAATATTTTATCAAAAACTTAGCAGGCATAACAATTGAATCAATTAATACCAAGTAATTATAATAGGAAATCAAGCAATAGCAGTAAGGGACCATAATTGGGTTCTTCCTAATCTTAGAATAAAGGTCTACTCACACATAATGGAAACAAAAATCAAATTCATTAACATTGAATAACTTATAATATTCAATACACTGCAAAAAAGTAAAGATAAAGATTGAAAGAGAAAACCAAGATGCTAATTGATGAAAATAGAATAGAATCTTTGTAAGAATTTCAATCCATAAGAATATCTCTCAATCTACTCAGAAAAATGCCTAAAATAAGAAAACCTATGTAAGCTATATTAAAACTGTCTAAAAAGCTCCTTTTGGTTGCATAATAATAGCTTATATAGTAGGATGATAGAGGCTGAAATACAGCTATGCTTGGTGACATGGCTAACTTGTGTTTTGCCCTGGGAGTTGTTGAGGAATGCACTAAACACAACCACATCCTGGGATACAGCTAGGCCATGTTTGGTGCTAGCTTCTTTGATTTTCTTTGCTTTAATCACAATTAAGTTATGTTCTTCACAAGGATCCTCTCTTAGCTTCTCCTTAATCCAAATGTGCTTCGAACTTCTACTTTTACCCTCCTTTTCAAGCCTTCTTGCTAACCTACAAAGAGAAATAAAGACCATAGTAGTACCAAAGAACAAAAATACTAAACTAAAATAAAAAGAGTAGAGAAATCACAAATTAATAATGAATCAAGAGATAATAATCATCATAATAATATGCATTTTACCCATTTATCAATTTTTCCATGCTTAAACCTTTGCTTGTTCTCAAGCAAATTATAATATATGAACACACTGGAAAGGGGGAGAATTTACACTCTTAATTCAAACAAGCAGATGTGGCACAACTAATTTTATTCCCAATCAACAAGACATTAATAGAAACATAAACAAGCATTCAAGGGTTAGTTTTCACCCGCCTAATATCAAACCTTAATTTCTATATTATACATATCACCTATTATTACCATAACTTCCATGTACCAAAATGATCCTCTAGGTACTCAAGTAAGATCCTTATCCTTCAGATCTCCCGAGTTTGCCTTGCCCTTGTTTATTCATTTTCTTTTGATTTTTCATTTTTTTTAATTTTTTTTTCAATGAGTGCATTTTATACTCTATCTCACTAAGGTACAGGCATCTAAGTACTCATACCAAAGGCCTTTTTGGAACTTGAAAATTAGGTACTCAGAATAAAGACCTTTTTGATTTTTTTTATTTTTTTTTAACATTGGACACCTTCATTCTTCACCTCTCCCTAACTTTACACTTTCATAATGCTGAGATTCATAAGGTGTATGCAAATTACAATTCAATAGATAAAGTGTTTTTAAAGAAGTCTAAGGTTCAATTCTAGGAAAGAAAGACTAAATAAAAAAATACTCATTCAAGGTCTATTTCAAATCAAGCTTTCATAGGTTTAAAACTAATTATTACCACATCAGCTTATTAGAAGGGTTATTAACTTTGTGATTTAGCAAAAAATGAAGCATAACTCAAAATGAAAAGAAAAAAATTACAAAGCAAAACACAAAACAGACCAAAAGCTAGAAAGTAACTACCCCTATGCTTAAATTCTACATTGTCCCCAATGTAGTTAACCAAGATAAGATCATAGAGAAAGGGATAGAAGCTTACTAACTTACTGGTCTTTAGGTGGTGGTGGTGGGAAATTATGCTCCAGGTACCAATTGTGCATACTCTGCATCATTTAGTGCATATTTCCCAGCATTGATTCTATGGATCCCATTGTTGCCTGCATATGTTGTAGGGTTGCTTGCTTGGAATGTAAAGTGGTCCTTTGGCTTTATTGTTCCTCCTCAATCTTATTGAGCTGTAAGTTTAGCTACTCTTGATCACTTGGTTGGGCATGGGAGGAACTTTCAAAATGAGCTTGTTGGGCTTGGGGTTATAGGGGAAATTCTACCTCTTCTTTATCATCTTCATCTTCAAATGCCCTTTGAAGTGGGTATCGCCAATTAGCTTGATCGGTAACAATGGTGTGCTTAGGATTGGGGAGGCGAAAAAGGTCTCTACCTAAAAAATGCAGCCAATACTTAGATTCTCTCTTGACAATCAATTTCATATGTAAACAAGATTCCATGTCAATCCTTGAGTTTCCAGGTAAAGGTTGCAAATTCGAAAGTTGTTCTAACCTCAAACCACGAGCAATTGTTGTTACTAATCCTCCTGTTACTACTTTTCCATGCAATGCATAACCCACTTTTTACATTTGTTGTGCCATGAATGCCTCTATATTAACCTGATTATTATTTATCATAGCCTATAAAAAATATAGCTACCGTTGACTTACAACCCCATTACTTTCGGCTCGACCAAAAATAATGTGTGCCATAACACGCTGAATATATCTAAAATAGGGGTTACAAATTGATGAGGCTTTTGATTTTGATGCATTGTACTGCCTTCTAATAGTAATTGAATTCCAAAATAGATTTGCATGAAAACTGGAGGGAACAGTCCTAGGACCCCAGAAGTAGTCTAAACAAATCATTAAATTGGGCTAATGATAAATTATAATCTTGATCAAATAATCAAAAATTAATTTGGCCTTGTTTGACCTCACAGCCTCTGAACAAAACTGTCTTGAAAGGATTAAAAAATTCCAGGATCACTCATGCATAGGTAGGGTAACACATTGTAATGAAAGTCGACTACCCAATTCGATCAAACAAATAGTGGACATCACTGATTAATCCTAATTGTTCCTGACAAACCTCATCAACATATCGAGTACTTATCATTCCCTTTTTTACTAATTGATCGTATCATCTACATTGATCATCATCAACGAAGACGATTCCAAATTCATTGATTTGATGAGATTGCTGGTTAATGGGATTACCTCATCCTCTA
>JANHAO010029220.1:0-10422 GCA_026873985.1 Saraca asoca
CCTTCATTAATGATTTCTCTAGATATGGTTGGATTGATTTGTTGCATGAGAAATCTGAGTCTTTGGATGCTTTTAAAGCATTGAAACCCATCGTTGAACTGAAATTTGGCAAACAGATTAAATGTGTAAAGTCTGATAGAGGTGGTGAATTTTATAGCAGGTTTAATGAAACAAGTAGAAATCTTGGACCTTTTGCCAAGTTCTTGCAGGAATGTGGTATTGAAGCATAGTACACCATGCCTAGCACTTCTCAATAGAATGGAGTTGCAGAAAGGAGGAACCATACCCTTCTAGACATGGTAAGATGTATACTTAGTCATTGTACCCTTCTAGGATTCTTGTGGGGAGATGCATTGAAGACTACTACTTATATTTTGAATCATGTTCCATGTAAGTTTATACCAAGAACTCCTTATGAGCTTTTAACTGGTAAGAAGCCCAATTTCAATCATTTTCGTGTTTGGGGTTGTGAGGTAGAGATGAGACCGTATAACCCACAGTTAAAGAAACTTGATCCTAGATCTGTTAGTGGATTCTTTATTGGCTACTACACTAATTCAAGGGGTTCAAGATTCTATTGCCCTTATCATACTAGCAGAGTTATTGAGTCTAATCAGGCTGTCTATTTTGAAGGGGACTTAAAGCAAGGTGTAACTCAGGAACCATGCATTATTGAATTCAAGGAAGAGCGTGTTGTTGTTCTGACACTTGTTGTCCCTATTTTAGAAATGGTGGCTTCTCCATTGATCTATAATGATATTATTGATCTTGTTGATGATTCTGATATCACTCAACAAGTTAAGAATAATGTGCCAAACCCATGTTGTGGCTCCACCTAAAAGATCTAAAATAGTTCCTAAACCTACAGAGTCTTCTAAATTCAAAGATTATTTTGTATACCTACAAAAGCATGAATTTAATTCAATGGAGGACTCTAATCCTATTTCCTTCAATGAGGTTATGTCTAGTTCTGATAGCTCATAATGGTTGGCTGCCATGGAGGATGAATTGGCTTCTATGAGGAAGAATAATGTTTAGGAATTGGTGGAGTTACCTGTTGGCTACAAAACTGTAGGTTGTAAATAGGTTTTGAAGACCAAGCATGATGCAAAAGGGGAAATTAAGAGATATAAGGCCAGACTAGTGGCTAAGGGATATAATTAGATGGAAGGTATTGATTATAAGGAGACTTTCTCTCCAGTATCCACAAAAGACTCCTTTTGAGTTGCAATGGCATTATTTGCTCATTTTGATTTGGAGCTCCATCAAACAGATGTTAAAATTGCCTTCCTGAATGGTAATTTATATGAGGATGTGTTCATGGATCAACTTGATGGTTTTGCTGAAAATGATAAGAAACATATGGTGTGAAAATTGAGAAGATCCATTTACAGACTGAAACAGGCCTCCAAGCAATGGTATCTGAAATTTGACAGTGTTATTTGCTCTATTGGTTTTAAAGAAAATGCAGTTGATCAATGCATTTACTTGAAGAATAGTGGGAGTAAATTCATTGTCCTTATGTTATATGTTGATGATATTCTTTTGGCTAGTAATGATATAATTCTCCTGCTTGAGACTAATTAATAGCACATTTTGACATGAAGGATCTTGGCAATGCCTCTTTTGTATTAGGTATTGAGATTCACTGTGACAAGTCATGTGGTATTTTGGGCTTATCTCAAAAGGGCTATATTGAAAGAATTCTAAATAGATTCAATATGAAGTCTTGCAACCATTGTACTGCACCCATTCAAAAGGGTGAGAGACTCTCTAATACTCAGTGTCCAAAGAATGACAAAGAAATTACAGATATGGAGAAAGTCCCATATGCTATCATTGTTGGTAGCCTTATGTATGCTCAAGTTTGTAGACGTCCTGATATTGCTTTTGTTGTTAGTGTACTTAGGAGATACTTAAGCAAACCTATGTGGCTCATTGGCAAGCTATAAAATGAGTTATGAGGCACATGCAGGGTACCAAAGACTACATGCTCACTTATAGGAGATCGAATCATGTTGAGGTAGTAGGCTATTTTGACTCTGACTATGGTGGCTACCCAGATGATCATAAGTCCACATAAGGGTATATATTTATGTTGGCGAGAGGAGCTATGTCATGGAAAAGTGCCAAGCAAACACTTACAACTACTTTAACAATGGAAGTAGAATATATAGCTTGTTATAAGGCTACTCATCAAGCATTATGGTTGAGGAATTTGATTACAGAATTTTAGATTATGGAGAGTATTTCTAGGCCTCTGACCATATATTCTGATAACTCTGCTATGGTATGCTTTTCTCAAAACAACAAGAGCTCTAAGCACTCAAAGCACTTTGATACAAAGTACATGTTTGTTAGAGAGAAAATTCAGGAGTTCCAAACCCATGTCGAGCATATCTCTATAGAACTCATGTTAGCAGATCCCCTAACTAAAGGCTTAACTATCAAAGTCTTTGTTGATCACGTAACCCAAATGGATCTAGTGAGATCTTTTGATATTTTGGATTAATAGGAGTTTATTTTATAATTTATGGGAACATTATATTTTGTCAATATGTGTCGGGCCTTGTAATTAATATTTTGAATAAATATGTTGCCTTTTTTGTGATTGCCATATATTATTGTTATTTCTATTATTATACTACATAGTTTTGTGTTATGGCGTATTATAGAGACATTTTGGACCCAGTCTCATTTTGTGCTGAGATATATTGTTAAATCTCATATGGTATCTTAGACAGATGCTAGGGTCAATTTTGTTAGGAAATTACACATTGGTCACATTTTGGTATGCTATTTTGTTGTGCATTTCTTTTTAACGTATCTACACTCATGTTGGGTCACAAGATTATAAGTGTCTTACATGTATGAAATCATTACTCCTTTGAGTATGATTTTCTACATTGTTGAGATGCTTATAAATCCATATTGGATCATTGGATTATTATGTTAGGTTACCGGGTCAAAGGTATCTTACATGCATGATATCAATACTCTTTCGAGTATGATTTTCTATATCGTTGTGGTGCTTGTGAACCTATCTTAGACCATTTTGGATGAGAGTGTTGGCTCAATTTGACATCCTATTATGGCCACATATTATTACTTAATCTAGAGTTTTTTATTATTATTATTGAATTATATAGTCCAAGTGGGAGAATGTTAGATTTTTTTTATGCGTGGATTGACATAATTTAATAATATATATGTTTTATATCTTATTCATAAAACTCAAATTAATTGGATGTCAAATCATATGGAGTATATTGTAAACTTAATTAAGCCCAAGTAGTTGTGATCAATATTGTTGGGCTTATTATCAACATTACTCATGAATGGATACAATTGGGGCTTGTGTGTGGGCTTGCCATGATAGGTAGGCTTAACCCATTTCTATATATACATAGGGAGAGGCCCTTATTCCTTTCTTTGACTCAGAGTATGATTGCCCTATCGAGACTGTTACAAAAGAATTTAATGTGGAATGGGAATAGTTTCTCTCC
This sequence comes from Saraca asoca, assembly GCA_026873985.1. Lineage (NCBI taxonomy): Eukaryota > Viridiplantae > Streptophyta > Magnoliopsida > Fabales > Fabaceae > Saraca > Saraca asoca. Next base: position 3,507 of record JANHAO010029220.1, read on the forward strand.
CCCACATCATTGGACTCAGGATCAAGGATGGCATCATCATCTTCTTCATTTCTAGGTATTTCAAAAACTTAAATTCTTAGATTAATTGTCTATTGTTACATGCCATACTTGGGATTAGAAAAGCCTCGCATGAACCTTAAAATCTCTTTCATCTACTTCTTCTTCTTTTCTAGCTAGATGTGGTTGTTGTTGTTTCTCCTTCCTTCTCTAGCCAACTTCCTCTACTCTGCTTTCTCTGGCCGCTATTGCAGCCTTGTCGCCGATCTACTCTAGCTTCACTCCAACCTACCTCAAATTGTTCTAGCCAGCTCATGCTTCACTCCTGTCCATCTTTGTAGTCTAGGTTGCCCACACGATCACCCTATTCAAGAACTATTGTTGCCCTACTTTGATCAATCTCTATCGTTTATCTTCTTCAGGAGTTGCTTTACCGATGTTTTGTTCTCTCTAACCAAGTTGTGCTCTCCAGTTGCTGCTGAGCTCTTCCTCTTTCAATCCCATCTCCTTTGGCTACAATTTCAACCTACTCCAGACTATTCTTGTTCCTCCTCGGTAATAGCTTCAACCAGCTTTCATTTAACTTTGATCGGGGTGGCTTAGCTCACCAGCATTATTCCCTTACAGTCAAAAAGCTTCCTTGCTCATTGGAATAGCTACTATCCTGTTGCCTAGCCAGCCACCATAGTTGCTCTGTTTGTCGATAGCAGCTTCGCTGTCCACCACCCTCCACTGGTCGGTGACATCATTTCTCCTTTCCCGTGCTCATCTAGCAGTATTAGCCAAGACCTCCACATTTTGTTAAATCGTGAGTAAGTATTACTCCTTCTCAATTTGAAATTTTTTTCATATCTTAATTGGAACCTAAATGAATAGAATGTATCATTTCAAATTAGAAGCTAGTTCTACAAAATATTCAATGAATATTTTGGGGTTATTAGGTTTAGTGGTTTTAGTTGTGATCCGAGAGGAAAAACACAATTGGAAGTTATCTTGGTATTCAAAGGTGAGTGGACAATTCCTCTTTTTTTTTTTCTTTTAAAAAAATTAGTATAGCAAAAGTATGGTTTTAAGATAGTTGAATTGAGATTACATTATATGGAAAATTTGAAACTGATGAATTTCTATGATTGCTTATACTTGAAATTTTGTGTTTTAGATATGATAATTTATAATTGTGTGATTTTGGCATTGAAGGCTTAACCTAAAAGACTAGTACAATTGTATTATTTGTAAACCAATTTATTTCGTATGATCAATTTAAACTACTTTGAACCCGGTGAAAATATAATGGAAGTGACAAATGATAAAATGTTGTTGTGATATGGTTTCAGTTGCAAATGAAATTTTGATTAAAGAATGAATTTCTCCTTTTAGTTTGTATAGTATTTATACTTGTTATGGATCCTTTGGGAATTTCTTTAGGAAAAACCCTCAAATGCACTTCTAAATAGAATTATATTTGTTGGAGATATAAGGAGATAATATCTGATGGAAGAATAAGATGACTGAAGATGATTAATATCTATTAGGTAAGATTGCCTTTAAGAATTACCCATTGGATTCTAACTGTATATGGAAATCTTGGATTTTATTTTTTTCATATACATGTATATTTGTAAAGTAAGAAAAATTTTAATGATTTCTTTGCTTTACAGTTTGATGATTATTCTGAAAAAAAAATGTTGTACATGTTCCTTATTCTGACTTGCTGACTATTATACTTATCAAGTTTATTTTTCTCAATGAACTAAAGTTTTAAGATTTGGTAAGATGTTTACAATCTTATGTTTATATCTATGTATATATATGTTTTACTACCTTACATTTGAACATGACTTCTAAACTAATCATTGGTTTCCTGGGGGATTATTTGCTCACTAGTTTTCTAAGAAACTTACGCTATTTTCTTTTCTATTTTTAGAGTTTGAGGCCACCTCGCTATTCATCCATATCCGTTTGGACCTAAGTCTACTCCTTGATTGGATAGACTTCTTTTGCAGAGCACAAATGCATATTGATGGTGGTATTTTGGCAGTTGGTATAGTTGAGTCATCTATATATTTATGTCTAGTTGTCGCCTAGTAGTTGGTGTAAATTGCGATGTCTTGGCTTATGTGGCATTTTGTTTAGCTGTAAAGGTTGTGAGTAGGGCATATAGCCCCTAGCTATTGTATTAGCCTAGTGCCCAGGATTCAAAAATTAGGGGAAACTCTATCGAATTTTTGATAGAAATTTGATAAAGTATTTTGATAAATGTGTTTGTGTTGTTTAGATTTGTCTTCACCCCTGCATGTTTTATATTTATTTAGTTGCTCTCTACATAGGAGGCGTGTAACATTAAGAGTTTTATTGCACGGTTAGGCTTATAGAGAGTTACCTAGCAGTGACTTTCTATACCGATCACGTGTTGTGAATTAGGCCATGACAAAGTTAATACCAAATGATGAACTAGAGTCCAGTCGCATGATTAGATGTCTCTAACTGCCAAATTAAGATAGATGTACTGAGTTCATGTTAGTGCACCCTGGGGCATGAAACATGATAGGGATATGTTGATACCCACTCCATGAAATATGTTGAAAATCTCTACAATACCTAAACTTTTTGTTTCTACTTGTACATATATGAATATTGCATAAACCAATTCTTTTACTTGATAATAGGGAGATGTCATCCAAGACTAGATCCCTGTCTCATATTGGACATCGTTATAAAGAAGCATTTGAGAGAGTTTCATATAAACCATCCTTCACCACCACCACCTCGAGGTAGAGGTAAAGCTAGAGGTCAAGGTCATGCTAGGGGCTGAGGCAAGGTTGCATGTGAAAAAGTACAACTAGAGACTTTTCAACTTGAGACAAATGCTTTTTTTACTTCTAGAGCTTCTGCTAGCCCTTCTACTTCGGATGCCCTAGCATGAGAAAGAAATTTACAAAGAGCTATAAATGAGGTTGTCAATGAACTGACCTAACAAAGACTTCAGAGGTAATGACAAGAAGGACCAGAAACACAAATACCACCACCCTCTCCACCTTCTGTAGAGCTAACACCTATGAACTTTAGAAATAACCTCCAAGAATTTCAAAAGCTCAAACCTCCTCATTATTTGGGCATTGGGTTTTTTATGATCCTCACCTATTTTTGGATCAAATTGAGCTGTTATGGTAGGTCTTTGAGTGCTTAGAGGATGTTGCTTTGAGACTAGTTTGGTTCTAGCTAAACAAATCTATTATAGATTGGTATCGGGCTAAAAGAGTCATAAATTAGCAGGGGAAAGAGCAAACACTTGAGAAATATTTCATATGGCTTTCCTACAACAATTCTTTCATGAAGGTCAAGGATATGCTAAATTGCAAGAATTCAACAATTTGAAACAAAAAGGGTTGACAATCTCCAAGTATTCTGCCCAGTTTCTTCAATTATCTTAATTAGCAAGGTATATGATCCATACGGGGAGGGACCAAGCCAGGAAATTTGTTGATGGCCTCAGTAACAATTACTTTAATGTTATTCAGGTTTCTAAGGGCATTACATATGAGCAAGCTTACAATTGAGCCATAGAATTAGAAGTGAGGTTTATGGAAAGGAAGAAAGAAAGAAAGGCTCAAGGTAGTGTAAGAAAAAGATCGAGATATGAGAGTACAAGTGGAGATTCTAGATGACCATCATGTTTGACTTCTAGTGCACCTTTTTCATGAAGGCCTAATATGCAATTTCCCCTACAGAACTTAGGTAAAGGTAATTTGGGTAGAAGATCAGTAGGTGTCACTTTTTCAAGTTATCATCCTTCTGGGGGATCTAGCTCCAATTGTCATACTCTGGTTAGACTTGAGGCACTAAGACCGTACCAGACTTGTGGAAAAATTCATTTGAAAGTTTGCATATAGGAAATCAGAGCTTGCTTTAGATGTGGTTAGATGGGTCATATGGTGAGAGACTATCCTTATTCAACAACCACACCTAGTGGTAACAGGACCACAAGTGCATCAAGAAATGTTTTGCCCTAATCTACAGCATTTACAAAACCACCCACCATCTGAGTTTGGTGAGAAAGGGGCAGGTAGAGGCTTTCGGTAGAGGTCATGGTAGTAGACATGGAGCTACTGTGAGGTGTATGCTTTGACTAGGTAGGATGCCCAGGCCTCCAATGCAATAGTCACAAGTACTTTATCAGTTGATTCTATTCTAGCTCATGTGCTATTTGATCTAGGTGTAACCCACTTGTTTATCTTTGCTTATCTTGCATTATGACTTGTTAGACCTCGACTCCTTTTAGAATCATGGTTGTTAGTATCTACACCTTTGGGTCAGATATTAACTACTTGTGATAGGGTATCTTCTTGTGAAATTGATGTGCATGAGAATGTTTTACCTATTGATTTGATTATGTTAGATATGGTTGATTTTGATATTATCCTAGGCATGGATTGGTTTTCAACACATTATGCATGTGTAGATTGTTACAATAAGCTGGTTAGTTTTTATATACTAGATAGAGATTCCTTTTTGCTTTAGGTAGACAAGAGTGATGTTCCTGTTAACCTTATTTCCCCTATGAGTGCTAGAAAAATGATTAGGAAAGGATATGAGGCTTATTTGGCCTATATCAATGACACAAAACAAATTAAGCAGAAGGCAAAAGATGTACCAGTGGTTCAGCAGTTCTTACATTTTTTTCCTAAGGAGATGTCTGGAATGCCACTAGAATGAGAAGTTGAGTTTTGTATTGATATTACTCCCAGAATCAACCTTATTTCCATCCTACCTTATCAGATAGCACTAGTTAAATTGAAAGAATTGGAAGTATAATTTAGTGTACAAAGGTTTTATTCAGCCTAGTACTTCATCATGGGGAGCTCCAATGTTATTTGTAAAGAAGAACGATGGAATTTAAGGTTGTGTATTGATTACAGGCAGGTAAATAAAGCCACAGTGAAAAATAAATATCTATTATTGAGAATTGATGACATGTTTGATCAACTTCAAGACGCCCAATACTTTTCTAAGATTCATTTGTGTTTAGACTATCATTTGTTGTGAATCTAGAAGGAAAACATTCAAAAAACTACCTTTTGTACTCATTATAGTCACTATAAATTTTTTATAATGTCTTTTGGATTGAGTAATGCTCTTGTAGCTTTCGTGGATTTGATGAACAGGGTCTTCTGACTTTTCCTTGATCAATTTGTAATCGTGTTCATTGATGATATTTTAGTATATTTCTATAGTGATTAAACACATGAGTAGCATCGTAGGATAGTTATGCAAACTTTTAAAGAACATCGGTTGTATGCCAATTTTTCAAAGTGTGAATTTTGATTGTCCAATGTAACTTTTCTGGGGCACGTGGTTTCCAAGGAAGGTATCAGTGAAGATCCCAAGAAAGTGGAAGCAATCTAAAATTGGCCTAGACCCACCTCATAGTGTGAGTTTAGGTTTGGCTGGATATTATCATAGTTTTGTTGAGGATTTCTCTCAGATTTCGGCCCTATTGACCAAGTTGACTCAAAAATGTCAAATTTGTGTGGTCTAATTCTTGTGAAGTAAGTTTTCATTGACTCCAGGAGTATTTGACTATAGCATCGATGCTGACATTACCTACAAGTGGTGATAACTATTAATAACAAAATATTTTACTCATTTAATTATCCTCTCACTAAGCTTTTTAAGGTCCAAACTGACTTGTTTCAGCTATGTTATTACATGTTCATGGTGTGGTGTCAATTGGCATCATTAGAGAAAATTTTGTAGTATCTAGCCTTGTTAGTAGTTTCTGTATTCTGGCTATAACTTGAGCTACAATTGTCTAATTAATGTGATTCTTATCTTGTAGGAAATCTAAGACATAGCTATACAACCTTCATGAAGACCTCTAAGGCTAAATCTCACAATTGGATATATGAAATTAGAGCTCAAACTAAAACCAGAATGTTGTCTTGGTCTATCTCTTGCAACCTGACCTCTAAGCACTCATTAGGCAATATCTGGAGCTGTAAATGTCCAAATGAGGTCAAACTAAGCCCAAATGGAAGTAAAACACAAGGCTACAGATCTTATGAAGACTTCTAGACCTGAATACATCAATTTGGGCATGAAAAATGAGCTACAAAATAAAGGCAGAATACTGATGAGATGGGCCTCCGTATAATGTGATTTTTAGGCCTCAATTGACATGAAGCTTAAGCCTAATGACTATTCCTTGCACTAGCTCCACACTCAACCAGTTGTAAGTTAGTAAGTCAATGAAAAACTAGAGAAGCAATCTATATTAGCACATTACACACAAAGAGAGTAGTAGCAAAAGATGGTAGCAAGCAACCAACCCTTTATGATTGCTCCTACACTACAAACCAGCAACTAGCCTCTTTTCCTGGTTAAGCACTCTTCAATTTAGTTTTTTTTTTGGATAGCAGTTTTAGTTGAGTTTTAGAGAGTTTCTAGAGTAGTAAGCAGCACATTTTTCTTCTTCCTTCTCTGTAATTTTGTATTTTCCATGGAAGGCTAAACTTTGTAATCAATCCAATGGATTGGTTGCTTGAAAATTAATGTTGAGATCCTACTTTTACCTTGCATTCAATTGTTTGTCATTTCTTCTCCTTTCCTCTCTATGTTGCTGATGATTCTGAATTGAATGGCTTCATTTGATTTGGATGATTATATGATTATTGCTAAATAATCACTTGTAGGAAGAGAATGGTAGAAACTAAACAATGCATTGAGCTTTTGATGGATTGTTTGCTTGGCTGAGTTCTGGTTTCTTTGGGTATTTTAGCTTTATTGGATGCTTAATTTGTTTGACCTTAATCAACCAAATGCTAGATGCTTATTTAATAGAGGACTCATTAATCATTTCAAGGCTTCTTGTTATGATTTAAGGCCAGAAAATATGATTAACAATTGGATGAATATTTAGTGA
>JANHAO010029221.1:0-10424 GCA_026873985.1 Saraca asoca
AAACCTCAAAGAAGGATTCTAAAACATAACATAACATAACTAAAACTAATTACAAAGGGTCCTATTTATAGCCTTTTTATGCATTCACCACGGCTGGGCTTCAAAACACGGGTTGGGTGTACTTCATGAGATTGGATTTATCAACTTAAAACGGCCAACTTGCTTTTTCTTTGAGTTTCTTCATGATTTCTTCTCTAGGATTCTTCCAGCACCTAGCACGGCTAGGCTGTGTTAGGTAGTACAGTCGTGCTCTAGGCATGGTCTTCAATTTCTTCAATTTTGGTTCTCGACCTTTCTTGCAGCACCTAACACGGCTTGGTTATGTTCCATGGCATGGTTGTGCTAGGTGATTTCTTCATTTTTTTCCCTTTGATTCTTGCTTGTTTCTTGCATGGCTTCTTCTACTTTCTTTTCCTTGATCTAGATATAACTTCATTCTCTAAATTTCTTCCTTCTTTTCAGGCCTTTTCATCATCCTGCATGAAAAATACAAACCAAGAGCAGTATCTAGGACAAAAACATAAAATCAAGGTAAAGACATTAAGAAAACACAAAATACTATCAACAAAATGGACCAAAACTATCTTATTTTCATGCCCTTTTTCCTATTTATCACAACATAGCCTCGGGTCACTAAGATAGTGAACTAAGCATAAGTACAGAAGCCCAATTAGCAATTGGAGGCATATATCCCCAATTGATAGGTTAGCACCTCCCAAAATCGATATATCAGCCCCCAACAGTCTGACAATGATTTGCCCAACATTTATTGCCCAATGCCTAGCATTTATTGTTCACAACAGTGGAAATGATATTTTTGCTATTTGTCAAATTATACTTGTAACCCTCCCTACTTTTATAAATAGGAAGGGATGATCATTGTAACAGATAGTGAAAAATTACATGCAAAAACTTTGCAAAAATATTGAGAGAGCACTTGTATTGAAACTTTATTGAACTGCACAGGGAAACCACCATGTAATGGCAAATACAAACTATCGTGGACATAAGAGCCATACTAGCTTTAGCCAAACTGCATTAAAAAGCTTCTTTGTCTGTGGTTATTCTTTCTTCTCACTCTCTTTTCCTATTCATGCTTACATTTCCTGGCTTGTAGCTTGGGGTTGAAAGACTATCCTAGTTGACTAAGATTTAGGCTCACCAAAACCAAATTTTACCGTCAACATTTTGGCACTAGAGGAAGGACCCCCATGTTGCACTCTCTCTTTCTTTAGTTTACTGTCTAATTGTAATGGCGAGAGAAAGAACAATCAGAAGCTTTGGCATTGTTGCTAGCTAACCTGATGGTCACGTATAGCAACAAAGAGAAATGTTGCCAGTTGGAGGTTCAGTCTTCCCTGCGGCAGGCACCTTTGCTGCCCCAACAACAAGTGCTACCATTGGTATAACACCTTTTACTCCCCATCAACCTATTGCCTTTAGCACCAATAGAGCTCAAGTGTGGTTCCAACGTCAAGAAATGCTTGAAAACATTGTGAGAGAGTTGGCCGGTGTTGTAAAGGCATTAGCTTAGACACAAGCCTAGGGTGCAAAAAGGCAAGTCGAGGTTACTATGCTTGGAGGGGGACCACATAGCCCAAGGCCTAACAAGAGAAGGTTGTTAGAGAGGAGCATCGATGAGTTGGTTCTATCCACTTGTCCAACTCATGACTGAGATCAGAATTTCATCAAACCAGTGAAGACGATCAAGAAGATGACCAACGACATTAGAGCTCACGCTAAGAAAGAAGCCCGAGCAGGATCGATCATGAGCGTAGGTTAGATCATCACTCGTCAGTTCACGAGCATAGCAAGAAGCACAAAACCTTGGATCGTCACTCCCATAATCAAGAGGGTGACAGGAGTCATTGAACCACTAGCTGTCAATCCAAAACTCCAGACCTGAGGATCGAAGAGCTGCTATAGAGGGTCCAGTTGCTAGAGAAGCGACTCGCAGCTCATAATAGTCAAAATCACTATGAGAAAAGGATGTATTTCACTCGAGAGACTAAGATAGAGCCCCTTCCTCATAGATTTAAAATCCTAAACATCCCATTGTACAACGGGGATAGCAACCCGTATAACCATTTGGATGCGTTCAATGTCCATATGGATCTCCAAACCACTAATCCCTTAGTCAAATGTTATGTCTTCCTTGCCACCTTTGGGGAGATACCTTATGCATGGCTTAGAAGTCTCCCCACTCATAGCATTCATAGTTGGGAGGAATACCAAATGAGATTCTTCAATCAATACAAGGCACTAAAAATATAGCCCGCACTGTCCTCTCACCTTGCGACAGTCTTTCAATGAAGAGATGATTCGCTGAAAGATTACATCACCCGATTTAGACGCGAAATTAGCAACGTTGAAAACCCCTCAGACGAGAGCATCCTCATAGCTATTTTGGTTGGGCTCGGTAAGGACAGTAAACTATACGAGAGTATATACAAGTCCCCAATAAGAGACCTGGGCGAGTTTTACAAGCAAGTGGTTAAGGAGATTAGGTAGGAAAATACTTTTAGCTTAAAGAAGCCTAATTAGAAAGATGAATCAAATGTTTCCAATCAGAGCAAAAAGAAGAGTAATAGTTGGAATAATAGAGGCGGCCAAAAGGGTGGATCTGATGGTTAGGTTGTAAAGAAAGCCATGGGTTAGGGACCTCAATGTCAAAGTCGCTATGACAGCTATAATGTTTTGTTGGACACCCCAGACCGAATTTTCACAACGAAGAGGGACAACGAGGACTTTGGGAGGCCCAAGCCCTTAAAAGCTCCCCTCGAGTGAAGAAACATGAACAAGTTTTATGCTTATCATAATGAGGTCGAGCATAATACTTGAGAATCTTAAGCGCTCAAAGACGCCATTGAACATCTCATCAAGAGAGGCCGCTTGAGGGATTATGTGGTGGGGCCCTTGGGACAGCGACCTCCACGGCCTCACCAGCCAGCTTAGCATCAGTCCCATGAGCGATATCTGTAAGAGGCAAAACATGTCTTGCTTGCCAGGTGTGATAAAGCTGGAGACTAGCAAAGAAAGCCATAATGAGCTTCAGTTGCATCACTTTTACTAGAAAAGATGCTCGGGGAATACATTCTTCACACAATGATGCTTTGGTCACTCGAGCCAGAATCAGTAATGTTAAGGTGTGGAGAATTATGGTTGACACAGGCAGCTCAGTAAATGTGATGTATTGACAGTACTTTGATCAAATGGGCATAAACCCCAAACAACTTAAACCTTCCATAGAATCTCTTTTTGGCTTCATGGGAGATGTAGTAGTCCCAGTGGGGCAAATTCAGCTCCCTATAACCCCCAAAGATTCAGGCTGTCAACCCACTACCTTGTTTGACTTTCTAATCATCGACTCTCCATCAACATATAATGTGGTGTTGGGGCAATCAGTGATGAACAATCTAAACATGGCCATATCACCCAAAACACTCACCATCAAGGTCTTGACCCCAAACGAAGTTGGATATGTATAGAGAGAGCAAGAAGTGGCCCGACAATACTATAAAGATGCAATTGAAATGGGAACAAGGGAAAGAAAGATTGATATGGTGTCTAGAGGAAAGTCATAGCCTATGAGCTCAACTAGCATAAGCTACGACTTGGACCCTCGTGAAGTGAATGTTGAAAAGATGATGGGTCCAATGGAAGAACTCAATGAGGTTCAAGTCAGTGAGGTAGATGCTAAAAGATGCCTCAATTAGGAAAAAATCTATCCCCAGGCATGAAGATGGAGCTAATAGAATTTCTCAAAGCAAATCTTGATGTGTTCGCCTGGAACCATGAAGACATGGCTAAGATTGACTTGAAGGTTATGTTGTATAGATTAAACATTGATCCTCACCATAAGCTAACTCACCAAAAGCAAAGGCCAATAACTGCTAAATGATACGAGGCATTAAAGGAGGAGGCGGATAAGCTCTTAGCAAATGAGTTTATTTGAGAAGCTCACTATCCCACTTGGGTAGCCAATCCAATTCTTTTAAAGAAGAAAAATGGGAAGTGGAGAACTTGTATCGCATTGACCTCAATATGCCCAAAAGACAGCTTCCCCCTGTCGAGGATCGATCAGTCTGTGGATGCAATGGTAGGACATGAACTCCTAAGCTTTATGAATGCTTACTTGGGATACAACTAGATCCCTATGGTCCCATAGGACAAGAAGCACACCTTATTCATCACTGACTGTGGATTATATTCTTACAAAGTGATGCCCTTCAGGCTATAGAATGTGGGGGCAACCTATCAATAATTGGTGAACATGATGTTCAAAGATCAAATTGGGAAAATGATGGAAATGTATGTGGACGATATGTTGGTGAAGTCTGAGCAAGTTGCTAACCATGTCCATAACCTGGGGGAAATGTTTCAAATCCTAAGGAAGTATTAAATGAAGCTGAACCCACATAAATGTGCATTCGGGGTTGCTTTCAAAATGTTTCTCAACTTTATGGTGAATAGTAGGGGGATTGAGGCAAATCTTGAAAAGATCAAAGTTCTTATTGACATGAGATCCCCCACTGGGCCTAAAGATGTCCAGAGCTTAAATGGCCAAGTCGTGGCACTAAGCAGTTTATCTTCAAAGCAACAGATAAATGTGTCCCTTTCTTCAACATCCTGAAGAAGGCAAAGAAATTTGAATGGATGCAGTAGTGCAAAGTTGCCTTCCAACAGCTCAAACAGTATCTTGGGCAAGCTCCTCTCTTGTTGAAGCCAAAAGAGAGCAAGGAGCTGATTGTCTATTTGTGAGTATCCCAATACACCTTCAGTGCTACTCTAATGTGAGAAGAAGGTGGAGCTCAATTCCCCATTTACTATGTGAGTAAAAGATTACTGGACACAAAGATAGGGTATTTACCTATAGAGAAACTTACCTACTACTTGGTAGTTGCCTTGAGAAAGCTATAACCTTATTTCCAAGCACACAGCATAGAAGTGCTAATATAGTTCCCACCCAAACAAGTCTTACAAAAGATGGATGTCTTAGGACGTCACCTTAAATAGGCAATCGAACTAGCTCAATTTGAAATTGTATATATGCCTAGACCAACGATCAAAAGGCAAGCTTTAGCAGACTTCATAGCAAAATTCACTAAACCTATGCAGGAGGAAGTGGAGATGTTAGAAGCTCCAAGTTAGGAACTATACATTGATGGGTCACCAAGCAAATAAAATGCCGAGGCAGGGGTGCTCCTCATTAGTCTAGAAGGGCACAAAATCCTCTGCATGCTAAGGTTTGACTTTCAAGCCACGAATAATAAAGCCAAGTATAAAGCTTTGTTAGCTGGACTCTGATTGGCCACAGAAGTGTGAGTTGAAAGATTAAAGATTTTTAGTGATTCTCAGCTTGTTGTCTACCATGTTCGAGGAGAGTACCAAACACGAGGGTCAAAGATGACTACCTACTTGCAGAAAGTCTAGGAATTGCTAAGGTCATTTTAGCATTATGAGGTTAACCAAATACTACGAGCCCATATCGCACACGTTGATGCTTTGGCTCACCTAGCCATGATCAAGGATGCTGACTTCCTAGGGATGATCCCAATAGAATTCCTTTCACCCCCGAGCATAGAGCAGAAGGATGCTTTGATGATAGTTGGCAAAGCATTGGTTTCCTAGATGAACCCAATTCTAGACTATCTACAAAGTGACAAACTACTAGAGGATAAGCTTGAGGCCTGAAGATTACGAGCTCAGGCAGCCAAATATTGCATCTACAATGATATGCTATACAAAAGGGGTTCTTGACCCCACTTCTAAGATGCATTGATGGCCTTGATTGTGATATCATCCTAGAAGAAATCCATATTGGCCATTGTGGGAGTCACACTGGGGGGCTATTTTTAGCTTAAAAGGCTCTCTGGCAAGGATTCTATTGGCTGACGATGAAATGGGATGTGACTAAACTCGTTAAGAGATGTGACAAGTGTCAAAGATTCACAAAGATCCTGCCAGCCCTGCTAGCCTATCTACAGCAAATGGTTAGTCTGTGGTCCTTTGTGGTTTGAGGCATGGACTTGATTGGACCACTTCTCATAGCTCGTGGAAATTGCAAACATGCAATAGTGGCTGTTGACTATTTCACCAAATGGGCAGAGGCGAAGGAGCTCGCAGAGATCTCTTCTACGAAGATTGAGAAATTCATATAGAGTAGTATTATTTGCAGATTTGGAGTCCCCCACTTGATCATGACTAATAATGGGACCTAATTCACTAGTGAGTAATTCCTTAAGTTTTGTGATGATCTCAAGATCACAAAGAGCTTCTTGGTGATAGACTATCCATAGGCCAATGGGAAGCCATCAACAAGATCATCAAAATAATCTTGAAGACAAAATTAGAGGCTAAGAAGGGAGCATAGGTAGACGAGCTGTAGAAGGTGCTCTGGGCCTATAGAACCACACCTTACAGTGCCACAGGAGAGACTCCTTCTCAATGGTATATGGGTCTAAGGTAATGATCCCATTAAAGCTTGAAGTGGGATCACACTGAAAAACCACTTTCAATCTGGATGATAATAACCAACTGCTCATCACAAATCTTGATCTTATAAAAGAGATAAGGGAAATAGCTCACCTCAGGGTCATGACCTACCAACAATGGGTCACAAGATATTGCAACCGAAGGGTTTGAGCTCAAAGCTACAAACCTGGTGATCTCATTCTATGCCTTATCCTTCTTGGCACTCGCAAGGCCAATGAGAGTACCCTAGGGCTAAACTGGGAAGGCCCATACCTTGCTAAGAAAGTTATTGGATATAGAGCTTATTATTTGGTAGGCATGGACGGAGTAGAATTCCCTCGAGCTTAGAATGTCAAGCATCTCTGGCCATATTATCGATAGAGTTCTAAATTCTGTAAATCATTCAAAAAATTGTAAAAACACTTAAGTGTCCCCTAGATTTCTTATGTCTGTATTTGACTATTTTTGAATAAAATTTCAATAAAGTCTTACATGGGATGCAAGCAATGTATCAGACGAAGAATGATAACTGGATTGCAATTCATTGGGCCCCTATTTTTGTGAAAATTTGGCAAGTCATTTAGAGTAGTCAATTATGGGACTAATAGAAAACAAATAAGAATACCGCAAAAATCTATTCAATGTTCTATTCCATGGAACAAATTTTTGTGCAAAGTCCAAAAAATGGATACAAAGTTCAAAAAGCAAATTCAAAGTTACAAAAGTCCTAGCTTAAGAAGTTGGATGTTCAGGAGCTAGGTTTTGCATTGAATGACCCGCAAGATTGCAGATCATGAACGTTGGACCATAACTCTCAGCTCACCCTATGTCCAAGAAGTGCTAGCCACGCACCAAACTCTTGCACAGGCTGTGTCTAAGAAGTTTCTTCAACACCAAATTCTTGCGTGGACAATACCAAAACCTCGTGCCCAAGAAGTGCTAGCCATGCACCAAACTCTTGTATGAGCTCTATTCAAGAAGTGCCTTTGGCACCAAACTCTTATGCACAAATATTGAAATCCAGCATCCAAGAAGTGCTAACCACACACCAAACTCTTGCGCTTGCCATGTCCAAGAAGTGCCTTCAACACCAAATTCTGGCGTGGACAATACCAAAATCTCGTGTCCAAGAAGTGCTAGCGACGTACCAAACTCTTGCATGGGCTGTGTCCAAGAAGTGCCTTCAGCACCAAACTCTTGCATGGACAATACCAAGATCCGCATCCAAGAAGTGCTTGCCACACACCAAATTCTTGCATAGGCTGTGTCCAACAAGTTCCTTCAGCACCAAACTCTTATATGGGTAATACCAAGATCCCACGTCTAAGAAGTCCTAGCCATGTGCCAAACTCTTACACTGCCTGCATCCAAGAAGTGCCTTTGACACCAAACTCTTGTGTGGACAATACTGAAATCTCATGTCCAAGAAGTGCTAACCACCTACCAAACTCTTGTGTGGGCCATGTCCAAGAAGTGCCTTCAGCACCAAACTTTTGCGCAGACAATATCAAAATCCTTCATCTAAGAAGTGTTAGCCATGCACCAAACTCTTGCGTGAGCCGCATCTAAAAAGTGCCTTTGGCATCAAACTCTTGCATGGACAAAGGCGCATTTGTGTGACCTACTTGGGCATTCAATCCCACACTAACAAAGGTGCTCAAGCACTCTAGTGCTCAAACTTATTACGAGCTAAAGCACTCCATTCTTAGATTCATGGCCAACAAAGGCACTGTAGTGCTCGAATTGATTGCTAACTAAGATGGGCTAATGCAACTAATCGATCATTCAACATGGCACATATCCTTTTTATGTAATGACTTATTGACTCGAGCCCATTTATATCAATTTTATCTATGATATCTGAGATGAATTGACCCATCAGGCACTTATTTTATCTAATGCTTATCAAGTTATGGTTTGCAAGAACTTATTCAAGTTGCCAGTTGTGACCAATCAACTCACCAATATGATATGCTTAGGAAAATGAGTAATATGCAAAGTTTCATTAGAAGACCTCTTTCAATGAGGCAAGTTTACACAAGAATATTTAAAGTACAAAGATTGGAATAAGCCTGTAGCCATAATGCATGGGAGGAACTAGCCTTTTAGGAGCCAAAACTAACAAATCAAAGCCAACCTACAGTTGACTAAGGAAAAGCTGAATCCTAATGAATCGTAGAATCAACGACCAGATTGAACTGCTCCAACCCTTCCTCTACTTCCACCTGAGTTGGTGGCTTGTCCAACTTGAGCATCCCCGAGGTGCTTGGACTGGAAGAAATAGTATCCAAGACAAGTAGAGTCGCTGCACAAGTTTTCCCTAGTCCTCATGAGCATGGAGAGCATCCTTCAACTTCATCAAGCTACTTGGAGGCCTAGAGACATCTAGTGCCACCATGCAAGGAGACGAAAGAGCACAGTCGAAAAGACTGAACTACAACAAGTCGCAAGGCCAGCGAGCAAGCAAGGTAGTTCGAGCTCTTGTCTTATCCTCCTCCCAAGCTGAAAGTTCCTCCCTCAGCCTCACAACCCCTGGGCACCTGGGGAAACCAAACAATTAGCTTGCTAGAGGACAAAAGAGTCAAAAAGGAGGAGCTAAACTTGTTAGAACCATGAAGAGGTTATGAAAAAATTCCTAGAGTCCTTAAAGTGGAATTCTTTATGGAACCACATGCAACAAGCCATACATGCCTCGCAATTTCATGTAGCAGACCATACACACCTCAGAGTATTTCACCGAAGGTCGAAACTTTTGAAATATGGGGGCTCAGCCAATATACCCAACTAATCATTCTATGAAGTAGAAAAGGAGGCTTTCCATGCCTTATATAGACCAATTTGGGTGCACTAAAAAATCTAGAGGATATCAATAAACGAGTAAAATGCCTATTATTATGATGATTATTACCCTCTTGATTTGTTATTAATTTGTGACTTTTTTGTGCTTTTTATTTTAGTTTAGTCTATTTGTTCTTTGGTACTACTGTGATTTATATTTTTCTTTGTAGGTTAGCAAAAAGGCTTTCAAAGGAGGATGAAAGCAGAAGTTTGAAGCATGCTAGGATTAAGGAGAAGCTAGGAAAAGAGCTATGCAAAGAAATCAACTCAACTGTGACTTGGAGCTAGAAAACTGAAGAAGCTAACATTGAAACATGACCTAGTCGTGTTCCAGGATATGGCCATGTTCGGTGCATTCACTAGCAAACTTCCAGCTTGAAACACAGCCAGCCAACTGATAAGTAAGTAAAATACCTATGACAATGTTAATTATCACCTTTTAATTGGTTGTTAATTTGTGGTTTTTACTTTACTTTTGTCTTAGTTTTGTTAGTTTGTTCTTGGTACTACTATAGTCTACATTTGTCTTTCAGGTTAGCAAAATAGGCTTCAAAAGGAAGGTGAAAAGCTGAAGAATGAAGCACACTTGGATCAAGAAAAAGCTAAGGAAAAAGATGTGAAAAGACCAAGTTGATTGTGCAAAGAAATCAAATGGAACCATGAAGCCAGTGTCAAACCTGACCTGGCTGTGTCACCAAGCATGGTTGTGTTTGGTGTAAAAGCTAGCGGCCTTCTAGAAGCTAACTAGCCTGTGTCCCGAAGCATGATCATGTTTCAAGCTCGAAACCTGTTATAAATATCTGATCTGAAGGATGATTCATTCATTCATTCATTAATTCCTCTCAATTAGGATTACTAGAGTTCGAGTTTTCTAGTTTTCATAGGAGTCTTCTTCATTCCAATTAGGATTCTTTCTTTTCTTTAATGTTCTTTCAAGAATTTGATCTACATTCAGCACTATTCTTCTTTTAATTCATCTTTTCTTTCTTTCTTATTTTTTTTATTTGTTCTTGAACATATGCTTTCTTTTTATATTAATGAATCTTGCTTTTCTTTTTATTATGTCTGAGTAAAATCTTTATTCTAGGATTGGGAATAACCCAATTATGATT
>JANHAO010029222.1:0-10429 GCA_026873985.1 Saraca asoca
TGGATTTAGAAACACAAGATAAAATTGTGAGTGACAATTTAGTTTCACTAATTAAATTTATAAATTTAGTTACTCTGTTGACTTCATTGTTTATTTTTGTAGTCACAACTTCAAGAGTTAACTAAAAACTCTAATGAAGCCAGTACAGATGCCTTTCATGCTTTGTTTGGGAAGCAAAAGTTAGGGAGAGTGCATTGCTTTGGGAGGTCTATTACACCAATTGCCTTGAAAAGGCAAGAAGAAATTGAAACTTTGAAGTGATAGCACCATAATGAGGTAGCCTCCTTGAGAAGTGAGGTTCAAGAGTTGAAAGAGCTTCTAAAAGAATTGTTACAACGGTCTGATAGTAATGGACTTAATATAGGGGCCATTTCTGGATTACTCAAAATCTCTCTAGATAATGCCAATAGTGCATGAAATGATAATGTGTGATCGTCTGCATCAACATATAATCTAACTAATGAAGAGGTATTATTAGTTTTAATTCACTTATTCACATATAGAGGTATCTTATGGCAGCAGACATTATAAAATTGAAGTGGCTAGTTTTTTTTATCCTTCTATTTGCAAATTATATCAGAATAATTAAATAATTGTTTACTATTTACATATTTTATGTATTTTACCAGGACATTATGTAGCATAATGTTGGTGGTGTAGGAGTAGATCAAAATGATGATAACATGCTAGATGTTAGTGTTGCTGATGATGATGTCAATCTTTAATGAATATGATTTGAATTTTAATTTTCATTCAGCTGTTGAACTTACAATTAATTCTTTTTACATTTATCTTGTTGTTTTGGATTTATTTCTTTAAATTTGGGATAAATTAATTGATGTATTGACTATTGGAATGAATGGAAATTCCTTTTTCATGGAATGGAAAAAAATTAATTGATGTGTTGACTGTGCATGTTACAATAACTAAAAGAATCGACTGCAGAATGAATTCAACCTTTTATGAATCGATTCTGGAATCGATTTGTATATGAATAACAAAATTCATAACTGTCAGTCAAAAAATTTTCATAAACTAATCTTCTTAAATCGATTTGTGAATTGATTCATACATGAACATTGATTCATGAATCGATTAGGTAATCGATTTTAATAGTAAAAAATCATTGCCTATTGCGCACCCAACTATTGTTCATTTATGAAAAATCGTTGCCTATTCTATCCAACAGCGGTTCATAAGTGTTGTCTATATATTTAAAAAACTGTTGCCTATTATGTACCAAGGTGTTGTTTATTTATGAAAAAATCGTTGCCTATTGTATTTGGCAATAGTTTATAAGTGTTGTTTGATAGTTAAAAAATCATTACTAAAACATAAAATAAAAACCATTGCCTATAACTGAATAATAGGCAACGATTTTATGGCCTGCTACTAAAAACCCTAAAAAAATTGTTGCCTAAAAGAATAGGTAACACTTGATAAGAGAACAGTAAAAAATTGTTGCCTATTCTTATAGGCAATAGTTTTGCCATTTTAGGCAATGATTTTTTGCCATTGCCAAAGGCCATAAATATTATAGTGATGTCAGTTCAAAAAGACAAGTAGAGCGCTCAAAGAAGAAGTTTGAGTGGAATGAGCTGAAGACCTGCATGAAGATTTGAGAAGGTAGCACTTGAAAGGAGAAATCTTCATGGAAACTGTGTGAAATTGAGGCATCAATGAAGGCATTGACATTTGAAGTGCTGAAGAATGTCATAAGTTGGCCTTGTGAACCAATTCGACAGGCAAACATGCTTAATTTTAGATGCAACTTGGTGTAAAAATTAAGCATGAAGAGAAGGCCTAATGTTGCAAATTTGAGAGCAAATACACTTGTGGATTATTTTTTTGAAATTTTTGCATTTTGTAGGTATTTGTATCTTTTTAGTGTCGATCATTTGTTTAGTACAAGTAGAAAAGTACATGGCTACGATCCTTGCATTTTTATCTTCATGTTCATATGAGATGGTGGATTAGAACCCTTAGGAGCTAAGAGAAAAGTCCTAGTGTCAACTTGGAAAAAGTATTTTTAATCTTACCATTAGGGTTTTTTCTTAGAATACTCTTTAAGGGGGCATTCGATGACTAAGTGGGCATTGTGACTCAGGTTAGGGATCAGAGTGTGGAGCTTAGAGATACTCCCCTACGCACCCAAAACTATGCAATGAGATATATGTTAATAAAATGGAGTTGTTCATCTCTTGATTTTTAAAAATTCCCTTCTCAATATACACTAAAGGCTTTTTGTGTGGCATATTTTTTGAGACTTGATATGTGCTAATGCTTAGACTACACGCTTAGGTTAGCTTGCAAACATGTAGCACATGGGATTTTAGTTGTATGGGCGACAAAATTCTTAGTGCCCCGATTCTCTACCCAAGTATGACTTCAATTTATTGGAAAGTGGACTTATTGGCCAAGAGTTGGCATCATGCGCCGCAGGAATTTAGCTAGAGAAGTACTAACTTATGACACTAGGTTGTGTACAATTAATTAAGTGTAATTTTCTAGCACCAGATATTATAATTGAAGCATATAATAATTTAAGTTATGTGAAGGTATATTATTAAATATTAATTTTAAGAAACAATCTTAACAGTTTGTGTTGAAAATTAATTATATTTTTAAAATTTTCTTCATTAAAATTTTAAACATTGATTGTCTCAATTTATTTTTTTTATTTTATTTTTAAAAAATAAAATTTTAACTAAAACATTTGTTTTATCTGCTATTATATATAAACATAACCAACATTCAAGCAAATTTAACAATAAGTAATCGCTTTATCTAATTCAGATTACTAGTAAGTGTCATCATCTCTATATACATCACTCTTTTATAATCATTTCTAATCTATAAAATTAATTTTTTTTCCTTGCTGTTGAAAAGAATACTACAAAAAATCTTCATCCTCCAAATTAACAATGTGCAATGGTTGCTCAAATTTTGTTTTCATTTTAATGTATCTTTCCTTTATTCCAACAATTACTTTCTTTTCATAATTATTGAATTTTTATTTATATTGCTTATATTTATTGACAAATTTTTGAAATGAAAAAGTTGATACTACTATAGCAAATATATTATTCTATTAAATAGTTCCCAATGCACTTAACCTGTATTATCATCTGTTGATGGTAAAATCTGATCAACCCAAAAAGAAGTCCAAAAAAATGCCAAACTACAGGTTGTGAATGTAAATGTACAAAGAAGAGATTGAAAAGGAGTAAAAACAAGGAACATTAGGAGTTTTTTAACGTGATTTGTCTAAAGTCAATCGACCCTTTTGTCCATAGTTATATTATTTTTAGTCTTTGACTGAGCTTTTTAGTATTTAGTCTGCGTTGTCCTTCCTTTTACAATGATTTCAACCCATTTTTATAGTGGCTGGGGTATTACAATGTATTTCATAATGGAAATTAGTCATTAATTGGGTACATAATAGATAATAATTGATTTCTATTAAATGGACAATTGAATGGGTTTCTCCGAATTGTTGGCTGGAAAAACATGTTTTTAAGCTGTGAGCTAGACCTCGACCAAAGAGCTGCGAGCTAGACCTTATCCTAAGAGCTATGAGTTAGACCTCGCCCTGAGAGTTGGGGGTTAGACCTTGACCTAAGAGCTAGAGGTTGGACCTTACCCTGAGAGCTGAGCTAGACCTTGACTTGAGAGCTGGGGGCTAGACCTCACCCTGAGAGTTGTGAGCTAAACCTCATCCTGAGAGCTAGGCTCTTATTAGTTGGGTTGTCCATTGAATTTTTACTATCCTATTTGTGCGGTTCTAAAAATATCTACAACATCATCACAAGTGAAGCTTTGTCAAAATTGATCACTAATGAAATTTGACGAAAGAGATTTGAAATAATATATCATAAAGATATTTGAAACAACATATCATAGCCACTAAAGATTAATGGAAGAAAGAGATTCGAAATGATGCATCATAGCCACTAAAGATTAAAGCATTAATTGTTTGTGGATCCATCAAATTAATAATAGTTACAAAAGTTGTAAAAGGAGTGACATAATGGGTGGGGTTTCACGAAAGAGGATGAGAGATAAGAAAGAAAACAGACAATTATTGTTTTAAAATCAAATTACCAATTTATAATTTCAAAATTTTAGATTAAATTATAAATTTTAAATAATTTATTACAACTTATAAATTATATAGGTGATATAATTCTATTACACATAAATATTTATAGGTTTAAATACTTCAAAATTAACTATAAGCACTATAAAAACCTCCTAACTTAATAATAAAATAAATTTGTGCAAATACACAATAGAATGCCCATTAATGTATATTGAAGTTTGAAGAATATGAATTAAGTAAAGAAACTATCTCCAAAATTTATCTTCCTTCGTCACTTTCTGTCAGTTTTATTGTGATGTGAAAGGCAAACCGATGAAGCAGTATCTCAAGATTGGCAAGAGGTTGAGGTTTGTCCATTAAATGAGGCCACCCATGTTTTTCGCATTTAAAGTATCAGCCAGCTGGGAGGGTGAAAACATGGTATTCTAAGGGCAATTTGTACACAAGTGAAAATGTAAATTTAGTCTTCTAATTTTATCAATAATTTTATTTATAAATTATTTTAATGCGCATATAATTTTTTATATTCAAAATGAGTTCAATAAAATTTTTCATATTACCAATAAATAATAAAATATCTATATTATTTGAAAAGTAAAAATAATTAAATTTTTTTTATTTGAATCAATTACACTCATTAACTTTCAAAATAAATACAATGTCATATATATAAAAAAAACCAACCATTTTCAAATGACAAAATCTTTTATGGCTGGGCAGAATTATTAATTTTTAAAATAAATATAATATTAGACACACTACAACAAAATTTGTCTTTAGTGGCAGTTCAAAGGCCGCGATTCATCCAAACCGCCATTGAAGACATGAATAAAGTGAACTAGTTTGACACTTTGCAAAAAGAAAATGTTACAGGTGGTTTTTAAAGATTTTGTTGAACCGTCGTTAAGTACTGAATGTTTAATGGTGGTTTTGTTAAAATCACCGCTAAGTGCCAAATGTTTAATGGTGGTTGTGTCAAAATCATTGCTAAGTACCAAATGTTTAATGGCAATTTTGTACAACCTCCATTAAGTACTGAATGTTTAATAGTGGTTGTGTTGAAACAGCCGTTAAGTACCATATGTTTACTGGTAGCTGTGTCAAAACTGACGTTAAGAATATGCTACAATAGTAAAAGCTGACTTCCTTTTTCTCTTTGGATGAACCTTAATCAATCTTTCCTCATGCTTTGCCTTTTGCCAAAAAACCATAACCATATTTCTGCAACATACAACTTACTTTACCCTTTCATTTGTGAGATTTCTACAATAATTGCTCGTCGAACAATTTTCTCTTTATCGTTCAAGTTTTTCCTCATCACTGAAGGTTCATATTTTTCTCTTCACTGATCTAGCTTTATTTTTTCTATCTCTGCTACATTACAATGTTCTTTGGGTATGTTTTTTAAGTGTATAGAGCTCTGTGACGAGATTAACTTTTCAAGTGTGCAGAGGGTTTCTAGAGTGATTTTTGAAGTAAGAATTGAGAAGGTGTCTTTAGGGTTAATTTTTTGGGTTTGTGATTTTCTCTGAAAATTTTTGTTTTGAAAATTGAAGGTTTAAAAGTGAATTCTTGGCTAATTTGTTTAGGACATTAAGGTACATATAAGTGTTTTTTTTTTTAATGTGAAGTCATTGTTTTGAAATTTAATTTGCCTTTAATTTTGGGTTCTGATCAGATTCATGGTGCTATGTTCGAGTTTGGATTTTGTTCACATTTTTTTTACTTAAAATGCATTGCTACATTTGTACTTTGTAAAGGGAGTACTTGTCTCAGCATGCCAATTTTTTCGGAGACTATAGGTGTGGATGTGGTAACTTAGTCAGGGTTACTTGTTGCCAATGTGTTGGACATTACAAGAAAGGTGTTTGATGAAATGCTTGAGAGGGATGCAGTTTCATGGATTGAAGTTTTAGGAGAGTACCTTTGTATTTGGATTGAAGTGTATACTCTATGCATACCATGGCTCTTTTCTACCATTCTTAGCATAGACACATACTATGCTATCTTAGTTTATTCAATTTTAGCTTGAATGTTTCTAGCACTAATACCAAAATTACTTGAAACCATTGTTTTCTAACCATTCTAACCTCTTTTCTATTGAGACTAGGGTCTAGGTACTGAATAGCAAGGATTTGGGTTGAGTATTTTGGTAATGAGAGAAATATAGAATGATAGATAAGTTTTGTTTTTATAGCTTATATATTGCACTAAATAATGGTTGTACACATTGAACATTCAAGTTGAAAGAAATCAATCAGTTGACACATATGTAGAGCCTGATCCAGAAGAAACTCCCTTGATGGCTCATTGCCCTTTTATATTTAATCTTAGGTATTACATTATTTGCTCTCACTAATCTTCAATGTACAATCTTAAAAAGTGCTCACACATATATAGATGTCTTAGCACTAGATGCAAAATACTTGGTGGAAATTAAAACATCCCCACTAGGCTTTCAAGCACCAGACATTCAATTTCAATAGGATTTAGGCCTCTCAAAACCAAATGGGTGGAATCCTACTAAGTTATTTAAGCACACCATAGCTTTTATACATTGATTTCTTATTAGTAAAGGTAAAAGAAACCACATGCATGGTGCAAACTTGCATCTTTTTTATCAAATAAGAGGCCATTCATTCATTGCTGTCATTTTTGGTGGCAATAAGCAAAATTTTTTGGGGATTATTATGAGAGTTGGAAAGAGCTAAGAGCATCCAAGAATTGTTTTTGCTAGCATTTAGTACGCTGATGGGTTCTAATAATCTTATCCTTCTTTAAGCTTCTTAACTAATATAGCAATGTGATGCTGACAGGGTAAATAAATCATTGTATGAAATGTCATATATATCTTTTGTTGCAAAGTTTGTTTGAAATTTCTTGACTAAATTTATCTATGTTAGGATTACCCTTTTTTTTTTGTTTTTTGTTTTGTATTACTCCTTCTAATTCATGGATAAGATTCTTAGCTCTCTATTTTCTTAACTGGGGGTGGAATGAGAGTGTGAGAATGGATGAAAATTGGAAACCTATGTACAAATGTAGAATTGGGTCTAATGTAATGGATGGTTTGGAATTTTGATTAGTCCTAATAAAATTTTATTCTCTAATCAATAAAATTTATTTGATTTTATTCTTTGATTTAATAAATTTAATTCTCTCTAATAAAAATCAATGTTTGATTTAATAATTTTGTTTTAAGATACCTCATATTCTCTAACACAAAAAAGAGGACTTAGCATTGCACACTGTAGAGCACATCCACCACCAGCACATTCACTTACATTCAACTCAATCTTGAATTATATTTGGTGGTTCAAGAGGAGAGTTCTAAAGTAATAAACACATAATTTTCTTTGGTAGCATAAAAATTCAGGTGAATAGGTTGCTATAGTAGTAAGGTAAACACATCATAATTAGTGAATACCTATTAATAAAGGATAACATTAAGTTTGGGAAGAAACACTTATGGCTCCAAAAACATATTAGAGCATTGTTGTTATGTTTGGTTTGATGGATTGCCTTCTCCTTCTTGATTCTTTTATGGTTCCTCTTTAAAGTTTGCTAATTCTTAATCTGTACATCCTATAATAGTTCAAGTTAGTTTCAGGTACAAAATCTCATGTCTGTTAGCACTTAAAACTCTTCTAGAATGAATGGATATATAGAATTCTTAGATTATCACTAATTAAACCTTTATTATAGTAGATTATATGTCATAAGATGAAGTCAAAGGAAAAGATGTGGTTTTTTTTTAGCAATGATTCCTTTTACCATATGCTTGCATCCTCTGTATCACCTGTAAGTTGACATGCAAATTATCCCATTGGTATTGCTGAAGTTTATGAAAGAAGTTAGTATTATATATGAAGATATTTTATGCTACCATCAATCTTTTTGTTTGCAAGTTTGATCTTATTCCGGTGATCTTATCCCATTGTGTTTTCCTCCTATGTTTAATAGCAATACTGGAGTTGGCAATCTAATGGAAGTTATATAATATTGTGGTTTGTTCAAATGCTAAGGACCAATATTAAATAGATCATGTTTTTACACCTATAGGTAAATCAAATGAGTCATGCCTTCATAGTCCCGGCTAAACATTCTATGCTTATCTAATTAATGGAAGACAAACATCATACATGGTAATTCGATGATAGAACCTTTTCTCTTTAGAAGGTCTACTAATAGTATCTTACTGGACATGTGCTTTTTTTTCCCAAGTGGTGTTTCCTAATTCCTACTCATTAGGTTTATGCTATACCTGAAAATATACACATGCCTTCACACTCCTATGTAGAAATATTGGTTTGTTGTATAGATTCAGGAGGTAGGTGCACTTTAATTTTAAAATTACGTGGCATAATTTCATCCAATATAATTCACTCCCTTGAAAACATGTGTTTGGGGTACTAGTTGATCCACTTGAGTGGCAAATATCTCAGGACACTACTAACAGCATTGTTGCGTGGTTGGCTAACACCATAGGTGCAACTAAGTTTGTTTTGAGAGTTGCAGTAACAGGACATGACAAGAGAAGATATAGAGTCAACCAACTACAGGTGTAATTATTACTATAGCAAGGTCAGTATAAGTGACCTTCAAAGATGATGGTATAAATTTTGTTGTCTTCTTATAGATATATTGGTCATGATAGTACTATTGGTGCTTTCTTTATTAAAGATTCCTTCTCTTAACTTAGGTTATTAAATTCAAAGAAAAATCTAACAAGCAAGCAACTAAACTAGATTATTTCAAGTAAATTTCTTGTTTTGGTGAAGTGATACAATCTAATGTAGTTTGGTTCAAATGGATTCTTAGATTCAAGTTTAGAAAATTGGTTACTTTTAGGGAAGTATGATGGCTGGCTATGCATGCCAATCAAGCTTTATGCTTGGTGTGGGTACATTGTTGCAAGAGTTAGTCTAATTGTTGCAAGACTTTGTAGCTATGTAAGTAGAAAAGCATTATTGGTTTCAATGAATTTTGAATAGAATAGTTTGGTTCAATATTAAAAAAACAAGAGAAATAAACAAATAAGCAAAAGAACTAGGGCGAGCGGTTGCTGCTCAGCCATGTGTGATGATTGCATTAGCTAATCAGTACAGGTACGCATACCTTTTCACACAACCTAGGGAACAAATCACTTTTTCTTAAAAATTTAGTTAGCCATCAATCTTTGTGATAAAATAAATTTTCAATATAAAATTATATCTTTTTATAAAAATTTTATATTTTTGTATTGTAATTTTTTCCATGCAATGATAAAATGACCTTTCCATAGTGCTACACACTAAAAATGTAAGAATTCAATCCATAAGTTGTAGTTTTCCTAAAATTCAACCATGCAAACAACTACACCAAACTATAAGTGAATCTAAGATATCATAATTCTCACTATATATTCAATGAGGGGATAAAGATCTTATCTGGATCCATGGTTTGATTTCTTGATCAATATCCTTGTGTAGGTTTTCCCCTCTCTTCCTTCCTCTTTCCTTGTATCTTTGATGGTGAAGATACCATTATCTGATGTTTCTTTTCTTATATGTTTTCTCTCATATTGTCTCTAACTGCAGACAACTATTTATATTAAAGGGAAAAGAGAGGGAGTTATATTTTAAAATGTAAAATTTTAAAATAACCCCCACTGGCTTTAATTATTTTTAGACCAAACTACCATCACATTAAGCCATCTTTTATTTAAAGTCGGTTTATTAGTTACATGGGTCACTATAGATTATTAAAATAATCTAACAATCTCCCACTTGGTCCATGTTACAACTTGAAGATTCAACAATAAACCATAGTTGCACACCATATGTTGAAATTATCAAGTCATCACCTTTAATTGAATTGAAATGATTGGATCATGGCGGTCATAAGTTATCCAACAACTTGATTCCTTCCATGTATCACAAATTAACTAAACTCAAATAACTTTTATTAATACTATAATTTGTGTCTTTAATGTCTTTTCTAAGGCACATCCTCTTATCACACCAGAACAATACAAGTATACCATATAATGTGGATGACATGAAAATAAGTAGAA
Organism: Saraca asoca; assembly: GCA_026873985.1. Classification (NCBI taxonomy): domain Eukaryota; kingdom Viridiplantae; phylum Streptophyta; class Magnoliopsida; order Fabales; family Fabaceae; genus Saraca; species Saraca asoca. The sequence continues at coordinate 10,158 of JANHAO010029222.1, forward strand.
ACATAACTTTAATTGAGTTCATAAGTGTCATATAATACGAGCATTACAACCGTACATGTATATACATACATCACACTATAATGTTAACAAGGACTTATCCATAATGCCCATCCTTTCAATATGGCCAATGATTGTTTTGGGTGGCAACCCTTTAGTTAACGGATCTGCTATCATTAAATCTGTACCAATATGCTCAATTGACACTTTTCATTTCTGCACTTCTTCTTCTTTAGAGAAGAAGACAGCTACGGAGTTATCACAGTAAATCCTTA
>JANHAO010029223.1:0-10417 GCA_026873985.1 Saraca asoca
AACTCAAACAAACAATTGGTAACGGAATCCATTTCCTGATTCCGTTACCAACTGCCCAAAACAAGAAACCAAACGGGCCCTAAGTGTTTTAATTTTTATACCGAGGCATATGATATCCTTTCCTTTCTGATTAATTTAGTTTAATCAATCTAAAAAATGAGTGGTCATGAGAATTTCTCTCATCCCAACCGTTACTGAATTCTTACGCAAGCTCCTGTCCTTACTTTTTAAACTTTTAGCAAGGCGTATACAACAACGAATAATTTAGGTTTGCGAAAATATTTTATTTTTGTTTTTGAAAATACTTTTTGGTTATATATATAAATAAGATTGATATTTATTCACATATAAATTTGATTTTTATTTTGAAATAATAAATAAGACATTATTTATAATGAATTATGATAATAGCGATAGCATATAGTAAATATAATAATTTTTGTAGATGGTGATTTTAGTAGACAAAAATTAAGGTGAACGGCGTTGATAATAATAGATAATGAATATAAGTGATGGTGAAGCAGACGACAAATAATAAGAATGGTGATAGATTATTAATCATCACAATGATAATAATAGAGGTAAGACGGTGAATGGTGGAAGTAGAAGGTAGGGATGAGTTGGGACTAGTGATGGATGATGATTGTGGTTAATGACTATAGATAATGAGGATTGATTAATTTGGATAGTAGGTGTGACAATTTAGATGATGGTGTGGAAGAGAAATAGACGAGAGTAGAGAGTGGTGATAGAGATGGAAGCAGCAATAATAATTGTAATAGTAATAATAATAGAGATAAAGGTAAGAACGGCGGTGATAAAAAGAAGCACTAAAAATGATGGTTAGTGTAGGTGAAAATAGATAATAATTATGTGATGGTTTTTATAACTTACTATAATTTATGTAAATAAATTTAAAATTGTCAATGATATAAAAATGAAAATATAAGAAACCTCTTTCTATCAACTTGTTTTTAAATTTAAAAATAATGATTCCTTTTTGTAAAAATTCAAAATAATAAAAGTAACCCAATTATAATTTTTTTACGAGTTCAATGAAATAATTAAGAAAAGAGAAAAGAATGAAAGCAAACCCACCTTTAGTTTTCAGATAAATATTCATTCAGCTCTCAACGTTACAATTACAGGTATCCACGACACACTATGTTGTTTTCTTCCCAAATATATATATATATATATATATATATATATATATATATTGCTTTCTTCCAAAAATTACTCTCTTTCATTGACCCAGCTGACCAAGAATAATTTAATATGATAACGGAACATTTGGTGTGTAACCACTAAGTTAGTCTATTTAATTAGAATATTGCTTTTAAAAAGATTTCCATTTTTTTCTTTAGATTGGCGTATGTAAATATGTTGTTCCAACACCATGCATGAGCGTGACAATGACTATCTACTTTTCTTAAAATAAAAATTAAAATGTCTTTTAAATTAGTTCAATTGATAAAAGAAACTCCTCCTCGTGAAAAAGGTTGATCGGGAGAACAAAAATCGGTGAATGGATGATTTGCATAGATAAACAAAATCAGTTGCATACAAAAAAAAGTAGTCCATTAAATATACTTTAATACTTAAATTTAATCCTTATACAGAATTTTAATAAGTGTAAAGAAAATGATTTAGGAAGAAGGTACCTTATCATTTATATAAATAATAAATGTATCAGTTATCATACTTCTGAACGGACGATAGATGATCACTTATGTCTAATACATTGGTATGGCATGAGTAAGATTCTTGCTTAGTGATTAAATGATCACATTTGTGTATGTCCTGAGTTACGTCAATTGTTGTAATGACAATTAGGAGGTTGATTTGCTTAGGTTTTCTGATAATGAAATTCATGTCCTAAATTAATCTACCTTGTATTGTCGATTGTTCAACTTAAGCCTGGACCTTTACCTTTGCCTAGCGACTGTTTCGTTACTCAGCTTGTCCTATGCCAAGCATCTAACAACTAGATATTACTTTGAATTGTCTCAATAAGATTTTTTATTTTCCATAATTTATGTCTTAAGATTAAATTCTATTTTAAAGGAATTCAAGAAGTGATCTATAAATGTCATTACAAACTTTTAAAAGACCAATAGTATATCCTAATTGAGTCAGCGTATCCTATTCCAAAAGTTTTAATGAAAAAGACAAATTAAAAAAATGAAAAAATTTTAATTATTTTTCTTTATAAATAGTCATTACAAGTTAATAAAATTTAATTTAAATTGGTTCACTTATTTATTTAATCAATTTTTTAAATTTGAGAACATTAAAATTTGATTGTATCTACTAGATCCATGGCTAACGTTGTTGGAGATTTCTAGTCTCGGTTGAATGGGTTGGCAAAGGCCTAATGGAGGAAGAGTCCAGTCCTGGACAGGCCCAAATCATTCAAAAGGTACCTAAGTCACACAAAAGATACACTGGCTCACTAGTCGCGAGCTCGGGATGTGAGGCAAGCCCTGAAGCTTGGATCCAAGCTCGTTAAACAAAATTAGCCCCGGGTCGCTAGAAGAACAAGCCACGCCCAGATACCCATCCTGCGAGCTCGAGATTAGAATCAGCTCATGGGACCACAGTCACATAACACCTGTTTTGGTCTTAAATGAGTGACCTCCAGCCTAAGTACGATACAAATCCAATTAAAAGTCAAAAACACATATTCCTAGCTGGTAAACTAGCCCCCAATGGGAGGCACCCGCCTGTAAACCTTAGATAACAGAGTCTAAGCTGTCTGTACATAATTATTACATAACATTACTGATATGCAAATTGGGAAATTCCCATTGTGACCTCCCCTACTTCTATAAATAGGAAGAAATTCTATTGTAAAAGGGGACTTTTGGGGAATATATGTTGAAGCTCTGTCAAAATATAGAGGGAGAGGCCTGTGTATTGTAACTTAGCCAGTCTAAATAGTGAAATCACTGTCTAAGGACTAATACAATCAGCGTGGATATAGGGGCTAAACTGGCTTTAGCCTAACTACGATAAAAACGCTCCTGGTGTTTATTCTTCCCTCATCTTATTCTCTTCTTTGTTCATTCACTCACACACTTGAAACCCACTATCTGGGTGTTGACTAAGATCTAGGTCTTGTGAATTGGATTTTACTATCAATATTTTGACACTAGAGGAAGGGATCGAACCTTTGAACTATTTCCTCTCTATTTTTGTAATTTGTTGAACGACCATAATGGTAAGAGAAAGAACAACTAGACGCATTAATGGTGTCGTTGGCCAACCTGGAAATCATGCTCGGTAGTAAGAGTTATCACTTGAGGGCTTAGCTTTCCTGGCTATAGGCGTATCTACTGCCCTTGCAATGGGTGCAGTCAATGACGTGGCACCCTCAACCTCTCACCGGCTTATTACTCTTGAGGCTGACAGAGTTCAAGCATGGCATCAGCGTCAAGAGGCACTCAAAAACATAGTAAAAGAACTGGCCAAAACAATCAAAGCGCTAGTTCAGGCACAAGCTCAAGGAGTGCAAAGGTCCTGGCACGTGGAGATGGCCAGCACATTAGTACAATTCATCCCTCTCACTCACAAGAAAGGTTGAAAGTCCGCTGAGTTTATAAGAGCCATGATGATCAGGAGCCTGCGGTCTCACATCGTTCGAAAGACTCAGATAGGATCAACCAGGGGTATGTCCCAAGTTATAATTCTCACGATCATGAGAGCGATGAGAGCCAACAACCTTCCAATCGGTGATTCAAAATATATGACCTGATGATTGAAGAACTCCTCCAAAGGGTGAGACAACTGGAAGAATGCCCCCGAGCTCGGGACAATCAAGATCACTACAAGGAGAAAACTCCATTTACCAGTGATATAGAGAAGCAACCTCTCCTTTGTAAGCTTAAGATCCCCGTAATCTCACAATACAATGGGGACAGCGATCCCTATGCCCACCTAGATGTGTTTAATGTAAGGATGGATTTTCAAATGACCAGCTTATGGGTCAAGTGTTACATCTTTCCGACTACACTGGGAGACGTACCTCAGACCTGTTTTATGAATCTCCCGGCTAGTAGTATCGATAGTTGGGGAGAATTCCAAACGAGATTCATCGATCAATATAAAGCACTGAGGAGGCAGCTCGTGCCACCATCTCATCTTGCGACGATCTTTTAGAGGAAAAATAAGTCATTAAAGGACTACATCACTCAGTTCAAGAGCGAGGTCAATAATGTAGAGAACCCGTCTAATGAGGGTATCTTGATAGTGATTTCAGTGGGACTACACAAGGAAGGAAAACTTTATGAAAGTATCTACAAGTCCTTAGTGAAAAATCTCACTGAATTTTATGAGCGAGCTGTCAAGAAAATTAGGTGAGAAGAGACCTTTGGCCTAAAGGGGTTCGATCGGGGAAGCAAGAAAAATGCCTCCAGCGACAATGAGCAAAAGAGCAAGGGTAGCGACCCTAACTTCCAAGCTGTGAAAAGGGCTAGGGCTGAACAAGCCCAGCATCAAGGTCACTTCAAAGTTTATAGTGTCCTTTCTGATGCCCAGGACAAGATTTTTACGGTTGAAAGAGATAGAGAAAATTTTAGGAAGCCTTCACCCCTCACAACTCCTAATAGGAGCAGAGATAATAGGAGCAAGTTATGTGCCTAACGTAACGGAATCAGACACCATACTTCAAAGTGTTGGACACTCAGGGATGCCATAAAAGATCTTATCAGGAGGGGTCACCTGTGAAAGTATGTGGTAGAGCTCTCGGGACAGTAACCCCAGCACTCCAGTAAGACCTTAACTGAGCATAGGCATCTATAATAGAGATTATCTTTCAATTCTGTAACCAAATTTAGAAATGAGTAAACATATTTTGAATTTTGATACTAACCTTTGCATGAAGTTTCAGTGAATTACCATGCAGGAAAGCAAGTTGTTCTTAAAAATGATTAAGTTCAGGCGCACATAACCTGGCCCTTTTACAAGATAACCACTCGGGTACAAGATAGCCACCTGGTAACAAGATTACCACTCAGTTATAAGATAACCACTCAATTACAAGATAACCACTCGGCTACAACATAGCCACCCAATAATAAGATTACCATCTGGTTATAAGATAACCACCAGGCTACAAGATGGCCACCCGATAACAAGATTACCACCCGGTTACAAGATAATCACTTGGCTATAAGATAGCCACTCAGCAACAAAACTACCATTCAGGATGACCACTTGGCTACGAGGTGGTAGTTCAGACACCAAATCATCCTTGTTTTGATATAAGATTGTCAATCTCTCTATGAAATGAGACCGTAATTTTCAGTGTGAATAATTGCTAAATATCATGTCTATTCTAAGCTACCAACCTGCAAACTGAGGCACCTAGTGTTTGCTCTAGCACTGTCACTCTAAATTTGGCACAGGATTGCCAGCTAATCTAGACAGCAAAGTTATCAAGGCATAGCTCGCATGCGGCCTATTGCATGCACCTCGTATGCAGCCTATTATTCACAGCTCTCATGCGACTTATTGCCCGCAGCTTGCATGCGGCCTATTGTTCATAGCTCTCATGCAACTTATTACCCGTAACTCATATGCGACCTATTGTTCATAGCTCTCATGTGATTTATTGGCCACAACTTCTATGCGGCCTATCCGAACTTTCGATCTCATGCAAGCTTGTGTGCTCAAGCACATGGCCCTAATTATTTTGCTAGTAAATTGCCAATGTATGTTACCCAAAAATGGGTCAGTGAGATTAGTCATTTGATATGGCATGTATCCTTTTCAGTCACGAATCATTAGCTTGAACCTATTTATACACGCTTTCTTACTATTAATTAAGGTCAATTGACCTATCTAATATATGTTTTATTCAAATACTTGTTGAGCTATAATTTACAGAAGACTATTCATAATGATTCATATATTTTCTGAAAAGCATCCATCATGATATTCATGAAAAAGCAAAGAAAATAGAGTTGTCTAATGCCTCTTGTCGCGAGGCGAATTCATACAAGGTTCAAAAATTCAAAATGAAACACAAAAATTATAAAATCAATTATCGAGAAGGCTAATCTTGAAGAGTAGGACTCTGATGAAAGGAAGGCTCGACATTTTGGGCTAACGCAATGTCTCTCGATTGATCATCCGAGGCCTCTGTGACTTGCGGACTTGTTTCTTGATAGATGACATCTTCAACTGGAGGACCCTGGCTCACGGACAATTCCCCTTTGCACAAAGACCTGGCTCTGGTAGCTTTCTTCTTAAAGCTCTCAACTTCCCTAAAGGCCTTTGGTCCAAAGAAGGAAAAGTCTATATCTGGATAACGTTTCCATAGAGTGTACAAGAAAGAAGAGCTTGTTTTTATTCTGTATCCTCCGCTACCTTTGTGATCCACTCGATAGTTTTGGCTATGACCCGATCGACCTCTTTTGGTTTTAAAGCGACCTCTTTCCTGGCCACTTCAAGTTCATCCTTGGCAACCTTTGCCTACTGTGCAGCGACTTCAAACTTTTGCATTGTCGAGTCAAAGCCCCAAAGTGTTGTCTCCTAGTCACTTTTCATTTTGGTCAATTCCTCAATGGCTTTATTAAGCTCTAATGTGATAGTCTCATGATCTGCTACCTCGCGAGCTTGAGCCTCATCGGCCTCCTTTTGAGCAACCTTAGTTTCTTTTACCTTGGTCTCCATCTTTAATGCTTTGGCAGTTGCGACAACCAAGTCTTCCATAAGCCTAGCATTTTTCTTTTCTGAGTCTTGGACCATCTTTCCCATTTTCACCACTCCCAACAGACCTTAGAAGGTCAAGCAGATCAAGTTAGATTTCAAAAAAGCAGCAGAAATGGTTTGAGATAAAGACATGATTTACTAGTAAAACTTTACGTGTGGCATAACACGTTAACCACTCGCTCGAGATCCCCGTCTCCAATGCCTGGGGGCTAGTGTGCGATCTCAGAATGTCCAGCACATTTTCCTAGACAAAGTCAAAATACTTTTGTGTCCCGGACTAAGGCCTAGCTCATGCTCCCCGGCTGCGTCCTTACGAGCCACTCACCTCGAACAATTTATGACCTTCTTCCTCTTAGTCACCTTTTATTTCTTGGCAGCAGGGCTAGATGAGGATGTGACCCCAACTGCCTTGGTCACTTCATAATGAGAGGTGGGAGTTGACTCTAGAGAGGCATTGCAGTTACCTCAATAAGAGACTGATTTAGATCAGGAGGAGCTGTTGCAATAACAGGGCCTGGCGAGGTTGCAGTAACCTCAAACTCTTCAGAATCGTTGAAGGGTGGACTTTGAAGGAGCAGCTTCACCATCTCCTCATAGCCTTTGAAGCGAGCTGGGCCAATCTCCTTTCTCTTGCAAGCTTTGATCTCCCTAGTAAGTTCAGTGCTCAGTGTTAAAGATAACCTGCAAGCACGAAGAAGGTCTTCGTCAAACTTGAAATCGTTTTTCAGATCACTGGGAGAGGTAAACTGGCACAACACCTCAACCTCCTTGGCTTCTAGCGTCGGCTTTACCTTGCCGGCTCCAATTGCAAAAATGAAGCAAAGTGTCAAAAACAAAACAACAAAGCACAATAGCTTGCGCAATCATAGCTTGCTTACCAGGAGTTAGAACAAAATCAAAATTGCAAAGAGGACACAGGGATGGGCATGAAATATAGAACCAACAAGTTTTGTATTGCCTAATGTTTGATTTTCCCTTAGCATCCCCATGAGGCAAAATTCTATTAAACTCAAAATTTCGAGCTGAAAGATAATAAATCCTATCCGAGGAACTTGTACTCCTAATACTAAAAAGGTGGCACAAAACCCTCGCAGATGGTGGAGGAAGGTTACTTCTTAGGTACATAAGTGCCAGAGAAGTGAGCTGAGTATAAGAGTTTAGAGTTAGTTGGGAGGGGGAAAGTTTTAATTTGTTCAGCAAGCTAATGATGAATGGGTGAATGGGGAATCTGAGCCCAGCGTCAAGGTGATAAAAGCTAATCATAATAAACCCTTGAGGTGGATGAGCCGCATAATCGTCAAGAGAAGGTGCCATAAGACAACAACCGTTGGGTATGCGATAGCTCTCTACTATGCCTTCGAGCTTGTGCAACTCAATGGTCGAAGGGTGATGCTTGAAAATCGAGCGATCCAAAGAGCCTTCAACGATTTGTTTCCTCTCACCAGAGTTAGGTCGGGAGACAAGTTGTTTAGCAACTTCACTGTCCCTAGGGACCACTTCAATCAAAGTATGCATTGACTCCTCACTGTGAGCCGAAGATTCAAGCTCGTCGTCACTTCCTATTCAGTGGCCCTAACATTTATGAGTTGCTATCTATACAAAACAAAGAAGAAAAAGGGCAATGGTCAAGCCACTGAAGACAAACCCTTTTTGAGGCAACTATTCAAAATAGAATCTTCCTATGCAGCAAACCATTTATGCCATGAGCCACTAGAATAGACACTTAAATCATCCAAAAACCCAGAAGGGTTCAACTAATAAAGGCCCACTAGACTACTGAGTCTCTAAAGAAATAGAAAGTTCAACCTAACAAATCTAACATACTACAAATCAGCAAACAGAATGTCTAGTAGTAGACAAACAACTATCATCGGACTGGACAACACTATACCATACACTCACAAACAAACTTCAAAAGCTAGAATCTGGAGAAAGCTTACCATGTTGAAGAAATGAATCAAGCTCTGAAATGAGTACTGGTTAGAATGATAGATTGACCGCTGCAGTAAAAGTGGGATCGATGAAGCAGGAAATAGAACCAGCAACCGTTGTTCAAAGGATCGAAATGCAAAACATTAGTTTTTTAGGAATATGGAAAGGACGAATGTCTCGTTTCAATTCTTATAGCCTCAGACGTCCTATCGTTCGATTCAAAAAGCTAATTAATTGCTTGAAATCTAATGGTTCAAGAAAATTCTCGAGATCAACCTTCACCAAAATGATAGTCCTGGGAAGATGCACACATTAAATGAGATAATGATAATGAGTGCAGACGAAAAGACAAATGAGAACTTGAACGACGATGTCACGTTCCCTGGCCTCAATCAACGAACTACAACTCCTAGTTTGCGAAGCGAACAGAGAGTTGGAGAGCTTATGTTATAGGAGTTTTCTGGTCTTGGTTGAATGGGTTAGCAAGGGCCCAATGGAGGATGAGTCCAATCCTAGGCCATACAAAAGAGACACAGACTCACTAATCACGATCTTGGGAAATGAGGTAAGCCTTGAAACAGGGATCTAAGCTCGTTAAACGAGATTATCCCCAGGTCACTGGATGAACAAGCCACATCCAGGATACTCATCCCGCGAGCCCAAGATCAGAACCAGCTCGTGGGGCCACAAGTCACATAACACCCGTTCTAGTCGCAAATGAGTTACCTCTAGACTGAAATACGGAACAAGTCCAATCGGAAGTTAGAAACACATCTTCCTAGCCGGCAAGCTAGCCTCCAATGGGAGATACCCACCTACAAATCTCATATAATGGAGTCTAAGCTATTTGTACATAATTATTACATGATGTAACTGATATGCAAATTGGGAAATTCTCATTGTGACCTCCCCTACTTCCCCTACTTCTATAAATAAGGAGAAATTCTATTATAAAAAGGGGACTTCCGGGGAATATATGCTGAAGCTCTGCCGAAATATAGAAGGAGAGGCCTGTGTATGATAACTCAGCCAGTCTGAATAGTGAAATCACTGTCTAAGGACTAATACAATTAACGTGAACGTAAGGGCCAAATTAATTTTAGCCGAACCACGATAAAAACGCTTCTAGTGTCTATTCTTCCATCTTCTGATTCTCTTATTTGCTCATTCACTCACATAATTGAAACCCATTATCTGGATGTTGACTAAAATCTAGGTCCTATAAATCGGATTTTACCATCAATAGTTAATTTTTTTCTAATTAAAGGAATGAGTAAATCATTAGATAATAAAAAATTGTGATCGAATCCTGAATTAAAAAAAATAGAAAACCTATCCAATAAATAACTAGCTATTTCTTTTATTTTCCATCTTATTACTAATAAGTTTCTCACTATTTACCTTACTTGTTACCTTCTTTTATTTTTATGATTAAAAAAAAGGGTGTGTGGAAGATAAGATGGAAAAAACCTGCCAGTAACACCACTTTCGAACTGTCATCGACAAAAGAAAAATTTCTATTCTTTCCTTAAGAATTTTATTTATTTTTAATTAAATTACTCCCTTATATTTATAATTTTATTTAATTTTTAATTAAATTTTTATAATTTAAATTTTTTAAATTAAATTTTTATGTTTATTTTTTTAATTTAATATTTTTTATGATTTTTATTAAATTTCATCAATAATTAATAAATATAAATAATAATTTATTAATAGTATATGTTATCCATCTTTTACTTATAAAATTATGTGAAATATCTTAATT
>JANHAO010029224.1:0-10417 GCA_026873985.1 Saraca asoca
TTATTTATTTATTTACTTACTTATTTTTTATTTATGTTAAATTAATAGACGTAAGTCAAATATATAATGATATATGAGTTTTTTTATCCCTTTTTAATTTTGTAAAAAAAGAATAAATATTAAAAATAGTATAATATTATAAAAAAATATTGATATATAGGGCTTGAGTTTTTTTTTCTTCATGAATTATCTTTTTAAATAATTTGATATTTATATTGATTAATCGAGAATGGGTTGTCAATTAATTAAAATAAAAAAGATAAATTTAAAAAAAATAATTGAAAACTCTATTCTAATAAGCTAAACGTTACTTGGAGTAGCTTCTTAAAAGAGAGTTTTTTTTTTTTCAAAAATTTAGTGTACCAAATACCTCTAAAATAGAAAAAAAAAAGCTGTTTGACCAAATCAAAAAGGTAAAAACTAATTTTTTTTATGCGCCAAACGCACACAAAGTCACATCCATTCAACCACTATCTCATTTCCCCTCTCAACATTTGTTTGTTGGGAGGCGGGGATGTGAGCAGAGTTTTTTTCGTAGGAAAAACTGAGTATTATTATTTTTATTTTAAGTTAAAAAATAATTTATCAACAATTAAAATATAATAATAAAAAATTTTAATATTACTTTATAACGAAATGCCAAGATGAAACTGTAGATGTAAATAAATGAGTTTTATGTTAACTCATTATTAAATAAATCTAAAATTGATTTCAAATTCTAGATTTTGACTCAATTTATGCATTCAATGGGATTACTTCCACTAAACATGCCCATAAATTTTGAAGCTACCATAAAATAATGAATAGAACTATTTTAATCTTGGCTAAACATCTATTTCTCTCTTAGTTTGTATTAATTTATTATTTGAAAGAATTATTATAAATTTGTTCTTTTAGTTATTCAATTGCATCAAATTAAAAGATAAAAGGAGGTAAAATCTTTCCAAAAATATCAGATGTTGTTTGAACCAAAGTCTATCTATCGGTGAGATAATAATTAATTTATTCATATAACAATGTTATAATATTTATTAAACTAGTCAAATATTTATCATCCCTATCTAGAACATTTATTATTGGGTCAACACTTCTTTGAATTGTTCTGGTAACATATTAATAAATAAATTTTATTAGATATAATTAAATAATACAAGAACTAAAATTGATTAAGGGGCTTGATTAACTATTATTGAATGATAATTAAATTGATACTAAAATTTTGTAGAAGACTATTTATCAAATTTTAGACAAATTCATCATGATTTAGTATAAAATCACTTTCACTAAACCCAGTTAACTTGAATTAATTCAAAATCAAACTTAGTTTGATGCATAATTAGATTAAACTATCTCTTTTTCTTATAAATCTTGTTTGATAAGTAGTCTGTCTTAACTAGAATTGTATGGAAAAATGAAAAATCAAACTATGTTGATATTAACACATCATTAAGTAAAAATATTAATTAAAATAATATTTGAACAATAAATAAATGTATTATTTATCAATTTTTAAATTATTAAAAAAATATCTTAAAAATCAACTATATTATTTTTTTATGCACATCAAATCTACAATTGGAGATTCAACTTCTCATCTTCATCACAAAAAGACAGACTAAAAAAATGCTTAAAAAAAATAGTAATGCGAAACAATTTCAATATAGCTAAGACTAAATTGAAAGCATATAGTGGCTTTGCAGCTCGGACCAAAACAAAAGAAAAAAAAAAAGCTACAATAAGAAAATACAAAATAACTTATCACAAAAAATAGGATAGAAATAGATGAAATAATCACAAGAAATAAAGAGTTCAAAAAATTATTTGCAGAATTATTCTCCGTAGGATTAAGGTAGGATGGAATAGAAATTTTCTTTTATCAAGAATGAAATCGAACAAGAGAAAAATAGAATTTAGGATTGAAAAAATTAATGAGAAGAGTCTACTTTTGTCAAGAAGGAAATAAATGCACGTTAAATAAGTTTACTTTAAAAAGAAGTGTTCGTGAAAAAATTAAATAAGAAAAAATAAAATTATTTTTTTCCTGTTAGATAAGATCAAACATTTAAAAATTTAAAAACCAATCATTGACATTAAAAAGTTGATTCAAAACTATGTTATTCAAAAAGTATACTTGGTTAATTGGCACCATCATTTGAATTTGAACGTTAGGATGTTACACATATCTACTAAAAATATGAAATAGAAAAAGCGAAATAAGTTAATTTATTCCATTAATTTTCAAGGGAAAAAGAGCCAAAGTGTTAATCCACTTTTTTTTCATACAGAATTTGTAAATATATATATATATATATGTGTGTGTGTGTGGTTTTTTTTTTTTTTCCAACCTCTGGAGACCTCTCCTTGCTTTGTGGAAATCCTTCACACGATGCCACGATGATGATGACCAAAATATAGAGGTCGCATCTTTATTTTTTGGGTTACTTTATCAAAGGTCACATTATAAATTTCAAAATTTTTACACAGTACTCTATTGTAGCTAATTAATTGTTTTTAGATTCTTATTTCTTAAAAGACACATGATTTGTGTAATTTAAATCTTTTTGGTGCTTTATTTTGATGCTATTTGGCGTCGCTTTAGCTTTTTTACTCTTTTTCTTTTGTTCAAAACCTGAAATGTGCATAGTTCGGGATTTTGGGGCTTCACCAAAAAGGTGGAATTAATTTCACCGTTGCTATTGGAAGAATGTGAGTCAACTTTTCATACAATGGAAATATAAGATATCAACTTCTTGTATAAAAATATTTTATGAGAATATTGAATTTAAAATATTTTCAAAAGTGTTTAAACATTTTCAAATAAATTTATCTAAATTTTGAATTATACATGGGAATATAACATTTCCCTAAAATATTATTGAAAATGTAAAAAAGATTCCACAAATCAAATGCTATCTAAAATCATCATTTTTTAACATTTTATTAATGAAAATTTTAACTTTGAATTTAATTGTAGTTTTTTTATATTTCAAGGGGATCTAAATAAATTTTAAATTTAAATAAAAAATTTATATAATTTTATTAAATTTAAAGAGAGGTCAAAAAAATTTTCTCTTATTATCAGTGGTGATAATTTTGTGTATATAGCAATGTTTTAAGTTTGAATTTATTTTATTGCAGTGTAAAATATTTTATATTATCAATGAATAAGAAGATGTAATATTATTTAAAAATCAAAAATAATGAAGAAAAATAATTTTTAATAATTTTCTTAATGACTTAATAATATATAGGTAGATGACAGAGTCAGACTCATTCATATTGATTGATCAAATTTAAATCCTTAAATTTGATATAAAAAAAAAAGGCAGCATTAATTTTTAACCAACGGTAGAGTGGAGAATCTTCAAGGCTATTAATGTTCTGATGACAAGCTCGGCGTTTGAACAGTAAACAAATTAACCCCGAATACCCTTAACAGGGCAGTACTTCTATGATAACGTGGTGAAAGACTAGCGGACACAAGTTGCTTATGCTTCCTTCTTATATACATATATATATATATAGCCCATTGGAGAGTTAAAAAACTACTACTTTTACTATATTTAATAATTATCATTTGGTTTGATCGATTGTCTTATCACTGTATTATGATTTCATATTAATATAATATTAAAACAAAATAAAAAAAAATATGACTCTTAAAAAATTTAAAATTAAACTATTATTTTGATTCTTAAAAAATAAATATTACATCATATTTCTTGTAAAAATATATTTTACATTAAATAGATTTTTTTAATTTTTACATTAAATCAACTTTACTATTAATTTCTTTATTTAAAATCCGACATGATAATTTAGTTTGATTATACATCTTCATTTTAATCTTTGAAAGATAAAAGGTTATATCAGATTTATTTTAGAAGTATATTTTACATTAAATAAGTATGTTTTCTCTAATTAATATATCTTAAAAAAAATAAGTCAAGCTTTTAATATAAAAATTTGATTTAATTACATATTTCAGTCTTTTAATAAAAATATTCTAAAATTAAATCAAATTTTTTATTTTCATTTTGTTATTATCTTCTAAATATCATATTTTAAACTAAAAATTATATAATTAATTATAATTTTATGTGAATGTTTATAGATCAACATATTTAATATGAATTTATAAAATATAATTAAGTAATATAAATATAAGATGCCGTATTTCATTTTTTAATAAAATTATTTTAAAATAAATTAATAATTTAATATTGAAAGTATTAAATAAATTGATTAATTAAATATTTTATTTTTATAAAAATATTTTAAAATAAATATCAAAGTTAATTATATAATTTTAATCAATATTTTTTAATATAGAACATATTGATTTTGTATTAACCATTTTAAACCAATATAGTAAATATAAATTATAAAATAGAATAAAATAATATAGATATAATATGATATATTTTATTTTTAAGAAACATATTTTAAAATTAGTTAAGTCTAAAGTATTAGTACAATTTTTTTTATTTATTTTTTGAAATTATTATTAAAATTATAGTTTATCGAAGATATATTAAATAATTAATATAATTAAAGTAAAGTTTTAATTAAAAAATATACTTATTTAATATAAAATATAAAAAAATTTAATGTAATATTTATTTTTTAAGAACTAAAATAAAGACAAATAAATAAATTAAATTCTTATATTAAATTGTAAATAGAGAAATTAATAGAAAAATTGATTTGATATAAAAATTAAGAAAAAGATACTTATTTAATGTAAAATATATTTTTAAAAAATTTTAATATAATTTTTATCTTTTAAAAATCAAAATAATGGTTTATTCAAAATTTAATTATAGATAATTGTATCTGCAATTTTATAACGTATGATTCGGCCAGAAGAAAAAAACAGAAAAAACATGTGAAAGCAATTTCCAGGAATGATAAGTTAGAAATCCCTCTAACATTAACAGTTTGAATTATTACACCAATGAGTAGCATACAATATTCTAACTCCACTGGTCACTGTCACAGTTGCAAATGCCTAGCAACTAGCCATGGTTTGACCTATTTGACAAAGTGACAAAATGGAAATTTCCACCATTGGGATCCAAACCCATATTTTTTTAATTGCAAAATAACAATTTAATTATTCATTCTTCATAATATATTCATGCTATCAATCTGTATTAATATTCATTATGTTATCCTAAGCTTTTTTAATATAATACATACCACAGTCCAACACCTCCACTCTCCCATGCATCTTGGAAATCACGCCTAAATAATCTTGATAATTAATTATTACAATATCATTATATTAGTTTTAGAAATTAAATCCAACAATCTCACTAATTCAACTATAAATTAACAATAACCTCGTCATTCGATTTAATATTTTTTTAATTGATTAAATCAATAAAATTGTAATTTAATGACTATTTTATTTGTTGTTTAATTCTATTTTAGAATATTATGTTACATTATCTATTTGTTTAATGATTAGAGACAGAATAAAATTAATAAATTATTTAATCACATTAATATTTAAATTTTTTAATAAATTATTTAAAATTATACATTTATTGATATAAAGTTAAAACATAAAATATTTGAATTGAATATGAATAATAGATAATTTACTCATATTGATATTTAGATATTCTCGTAAAAAGTTTAAAATTGTACATTTATTGCAAATAATAAATTCTTATAACATTAGAATTATATATGTATAGGAATAGTTATGGTTGGATGCCAAAATAATTCAATTTCGTAAAAACAACTAGCTGTTGACAAATATATATACTAATACAGTGTTACTACAATTGAAAAGACTTAAATCGAACAAATTATAATCTTATACAGAAAATTATGTAAGAAATACAAAAACATTAGACAAAAACTTAATATAAATTACAAAGTTGTTCTTCTATGTAATATATAGTTTCAAGCAAACATCTAAACTTAATGGTCTTTCATAATATAAAATATAAATTAAAAATGAAATTTGATTTCTAATAAATTAAAATAATTATATTTTATTAATTTTAATTTCAAAGAAGTTCCATATTTGGAATGGAGATGTTTATGAAATATATTTTATTAATATTTACATTTGAAACCGAGTTGACTTCACTGATTCTCTCATGGCTTCTATATCCAAATTTGACTTTGTCAAGCAGACACATGAATAAAAATATCAACCAATCAATTAGTAATTAATGTATGTACTATTTTTAGGGAAAAGCAAGTTAAAATGTCAAATCAAATTACACAAAAAAGCCTCTCTGAAAAAGGACTAAAAAAAATCAAACTCTTAATTTATTTATTATTATAATCAAGATTAATAATTGAATAAAAATATTGTTATTTATATATAAAATCACACAATTAATTTAAATAAATATTTTTATGTGCATTGGAAATTGATAGTGAAATAAGATAATTAGGATTGTGAATAAATAAATTAATAATAATTAAAGCTAATCAATTGAATAAAAATATCATTATTATTATGTAATATTTTATACAAAATCACAGAGTTAATTTAAATAAAAAATTATATGTGAATTGGAAATCCCACCGAGACATGAAATAATTTCATAATAAGGATCTTAAAATATCAATTACAAAGCCAATTTTTAGACTATAGCAGACAAATAGAGCATGAAATACACAGAGGAAAAAGAAAAACTACCATTTCAAATTAAAATTCAAATGCTTTAAAATTGTTACTACTTAATTCATAAATAGTATTAGCCAAAAGTAAGGTATATCAAAATTTTTTAAAGTAACAATAAGACTAGTCGATCATTAATTAACGCATAACATTCAACTAGTAGATCTTTAATTATACTTGGACCAAAAATTGAAACGGTAAATTTTTCATAGGAATAATTTGGTTTCTTGTTGTCATTGTAATTTTTTTAATTACGTAGGAGGTTATTGATTTTGAATGGAGTCATCTTTCTTTGACTGGAAAGATCATTAATTTGATTTAGAGCCATATAACTCAGACTATTTTGATGAGAATTAATGATATTATTAAATCTCATTTATTTTACCCTTAATAAATGTTGATTTATTGAATCCACTTATTTACAAGTAATATTTCTCATATTCTATAAAAAAAATAAGATTAAGTGAATTAAAATAATTAAGTGCAAGTCATATATTTTATTTATTCTATTCTTTTACCTTCTGCAAAGAATATAATTTTAAAAATTGAACCAATTTTACTTTAGGGGTTCTTAATTACCACTTAAAATAGAGTTATATTGTATTGGAATATCATTTACATTAGGTGCTTCAAACAAAGATACCTCAAGTATAGTACTTGATATACGTACCTGATTTGCAACATATATTCTTCAAGAATATTATTATTTAAAAAAAAAATATTGACCTTCTGGTTGATGAAATTATGTAGACATTTTTCAGTTTAAAAACTTCAACTGACTTCTACTATATTTTTAAAACCTATAAAAATTTCTTCTAAAAGATATAATAAAAAAAAAAGAATACATTTAAATCCAAATTTGACTTCCAATCAGTTATACTTTAATCATTTGAATTTAGTAAAAATTCATTTTTTATCATAAAATATGCAGAATACTTTACATTGTTTTTTAGTAATTTTTTTATTATCTTACTTATGAAAAATTTAAATTTAAATATAAATATAATAATTTCTACCTTTCAAATGAGGTTTTAATAGATTTTTAAAATAAAGAAAAAGTCCAAATAATTTTATTAAAATTCAAGAGAGAGATGATAATACATTTTGAAAGCTGTTCACCAATTAATTGCGATTCTTCTTTCTCCTTTGGAAGTAAAGGCAAAAGCTTTGTTGTTCAATAATTGAAAAAAGAAGCTAAGTGCAAAAAATTGAAAATATTGGTCCTTCTTGTGATTCTGCCTTACAAAGACAAAAGAGAATAAGAAAGAGAATGATATAATATAACAATTGGAGGCAAAATAGTTGCTGAAAACGTCACAAGTTTCATATAAACGACAAAAAGCAAAGAACAAGACACAACCCGACCCCATCACAAGCTTTGCCTTCTGCTGTTCTTATATTTGCCTACCAAACACATTGCCTGTTCCTTTCACTCCATTATTTCCATATTAAATTCTGGATATGGTCCATTCATAATTTAATTCCTTTCAAAGTTTCCATAGTTGAATTGTACTATGCTATTACAATATCGTACAATATAACATTATCCTAGTTTCTACATCTGCAATATATTATGATTTTATATTTATAATAATCATATTTATTCATAATTTTATAATTATAATTGTTAAATTTTTTAGAAGAATTGGCTCATCCATTGTATTAAAGTCTTTTTTCCATGTGAGAGAGCATGTTTTAGTTGCTTTTGCGTTTGAAGTCTAAGAGAAAATAATAATAATAATTATAAATTATAATTATAATTAATAAAAATATGACTGTTAAATAAAACTTAAGAAAATTGTAAATACAGAATTATCTATAATAATAATTTAAAACTACGGTAATAAAGTCAGGTGCTTGATGACAGAACAAGAAAATGTGCTTCCGGGACCAGGCATGGTGCGGTGTCTGTATCTCGGCCTTTTCTTTTTCTGGATTTGGACAGAACCAACTGGATATATCTTTGTCACTTTGTAAGCCCAAGTTTTGATGATACCTTCACTTTCACAGAATGTTCGAGAATTTATAGAAACAAAACAATCACCTTTGCAGAATGCAGATTCTACTACTTCAAACATTATGGTTACTATCTTTTTATTATTACAAATTTTTGAGATACATGCATAGTTGCTTCACTGCAAAGGTGGATGATTATAAACAATGGACCAGACATTATTGAATTATTAATATTATTACCTACGTCATGATTCTAAATTAATTGTGGTTGGTTGCAATAACCATAATTGTGAGAAATTAAGGATGTTGAAGGAAAATTATCATTGAAAAATGGTAATGCAACGGTAACATTGTCCGTGAGGCTCATTTTTCTAAACTTGTTAGTTCATATGAGCTGAAATTCGTGCCGTTGATGCAGACATGGACCTTTCTTTTTCTTTTTTTTTCATTTTAAACAAAATTAACAATATCCTTGAATTATATAAATGGTTGTAACATAATACTCTAATTATATAATTTTATCCTTTCATAATACGATGGAATAAATACATTATATAAACAAAAATATTATCAAGATATTATTATATCCATTTTTTATAATTCATGAACTATTTTGTCAATATTTTATAATTTCAGGGATGAAATTGTTATTTTTTTCTTTACTGCAGTCCATTTATCTACCATTTAACAAAAAGTCAAATGAAGAAAACTAAATAAATAAATAAGATTACCCACATCATATGGCATCACATAGAGCTAGATTTTAAGTTCAGTTCTTTGAAGAGTAATTCAAAGGAACCCCAATTGCCACTAATGGGCTTGAAAGTCTATAATAAGTTTGGGCTGTGAAGCCCATATGTTTATCTTCGTGCTCAGCCCAAGAAAGGCATGACCTGGTGTTGAACCCTTCAACTGTACTGAGGCCCGGCAAAGCTTCCTATCATACAGATACTTTCACAGAGGGGCAGTTTAGTTACCTCACTGGGCACTATACTAGGTATCCCAAAAGTAATTTCATAATTATAAAAATAGGAAGAATTATAGTTTCTCAATTCTTAGGTAAACATTATATCATAGTGATAGAATTTCATAAAACCATTTACAACAAGTGAAAAAATTATTATCCTAAACATAATTTTCTCGGAGAGAAATGCTAATTATTCTGGCACCAAGATTTCAAATTAAATCCCAAAACAAAAAAATAATGTTGTATGCTATCGTAGGATCCACATAAGATGCAAGTCCTATGAATGCTATAGTTTTGGAGCACTATTCCAACACTGAATGTCAGGTCCAATAGCAAAATTCTCTCTAGAAAAGCCTTTCAGAAAAATTCTCTCCATATATTTTTTCTATTTTCTGAATACCCCCAAATACATAAAGTGAAAAGTGATTTTAAAACGCACAAGGCATTTGCGAGATGAGAAAACCTTATAGTTGAGCCATGGATGCACATACAAAGCAAATTAGGACGCAAAACATCCCCAATTCATTACATCATAAATTCATAATCATACAAACAACAACAACGTTAAAGCTTTAACTAGGGGTGTTTAACGAACGAACCGGATCGGACTGGACCAAGGTCCGTCCGGACCGGGCTTAAACGGACCTGGTCCATTTAGGCCCGTATCAACTCGGGCCCATGGACTACTGGTCTGGTCCGGCCTGTCCATGGACCGAACCAGTCCGTGGACCAGTCTGTTTGCAGATTTTTTTTCTATTGAAAGCCAAATACCAATTTACCACACAACAAAATTGAAATCACTTGCATTTTTTGTCTACAAAATTAAGATTTCCAATTTCATGTTC
>JANHAO010029225.1:0-10422 GCA_026873985.1 Saraca asoca
TGATTAATTTGGTGAAATTGATCAAAAAATTAATTGGATTAATTTTATATGCCTTCAAATGGTTTGAAGGGTATTTTGGACTTTTGCCAACATTTTGGGGACCTACCGGGTCACACGCATAATGGAAATTATGAGTAATGGCTACAATTAGGATATATGGATATCTAGGGACCAAACTAAAAAAGGACAGATATCACTGGAATTGAAAAGTAGTTTTCAGAAACCACAGGGACCCGTGTGCAATTTGTAAAATTGCTGGGGTCGTTTTGCAATTTAGAGAAATTGCAAAGTGGCAAAATGACATCATTTTGCTTAGAAGATATTTGGCCCGAGTTGTGTTTTTAGAATGCATACTTGCGCGACGTAACCGTTCGTCTTCTCCTATAGACTTTTCATCTTCTCCGGTGATCTTGGTCTCCTCAGCTTCCAAAGCTTCCAACTAGTACTGGGTGAACCACTCCTCCTTCCGATGTGGACTTTGTGGGGCCGGTACGCTTGGATCGGATGGCAACGGTAATAGTTCATCTTCCACCTTCTCCGCTATGTTTGAGCTGCTTCCAAAGGTTGGTTGAGCTCTCTTTCACTTGTAATGTGATGTTTAAGCTCAATACTAGCTAGATCTTGGGTTGGATGTCTGGTTGGTTGCAAGAAATTTTTTTGAAATTCTTAACCATTTTGCCCCTGACCGGCCGAACATTCCTTCAATTTATCCCTCAGGACATTACATAATTTTTCTGATAAAATGTGCCTGAGTGCACTTGATCTCATGACCCCTGTGTATGAGTGACTATATTTGTCTGATGACCCCCTGTTGCATGGGAGACCAAACCTGTACATTTGTTAGTGCACTTACTGCCCTTATCTACTAGATAACTAAACATTCACTTGCGTATTAACTTATCTTGCCTTTTATAATGCATGTTATTGTTAGTTTAGGATGCCCTAAAGAAAATTGTTGTAATGACATGGATACCACATGTTATAGCTATTATGGGTATTTTCTAGATGACACAAATGGGGCCAACCAAGGCTCAGCGGGATACAAATCCAATCGAGGGCAGACTAGATGACCTAAGGAACTATGATTGCTCAATAGAGATGTCAGCTCGCTGGACGTGAGCTAAAAACTCTGACTCGCTGATTGAAGCACGTCATCCCAGCTTTCCTCAAGGAGGGTCGCTAGATGAACATAGTGAGATCGACCAGCATTGCCATCAGGTCATTTAATGCAGCCCTAGGTTGCTAAACTAGTGAACCAAGCACATGTACAGGAATCTAGTTAGCAACTAGAAGCACACATCCCTAACCAACAAGTCAGCCACTAAAACTGACACATCAACCATCAACAGCTGGCAATGATTTGCCCTGCATTAATTACCCAATGTCTATCAATAAATGCCCAATGTGATGAAGATAATCATTTTGCTATCTATCAAATTACACTTGTACCCTTCACCATTTCTATAAATAGAAGTAG
Source organism: Saraca asoca (assembly GCA_026873985.1). Taxonomy (NCBI): domain Eukaryota; kingdom Viridiplantae; phylum Streptophyta; class Magnoliopsida; order Fabales; family Fabaceae; genus Saraca; species Saraca asoca. Next base: position 1,478 of record JANHAO010029225.1, read on the forward strand.
GAGATCATTGTAATAGGCAAGTAAGAAAACTACATGTAGAAATTCTACTAAAATAGTGAAAGAATACTGTGACTGTAACTCCGAACTTCACAAAGAAACCACCATTCAATAATGAATACAAATCACCATGGACATAGGGGCCACATTGGCTTTAGTCAAACTGTGATAAATACTATGTTTATTATCCTTCCTCCTCCTCCTCTTCTTCATTTTCCTGTTGTCACTTGCATTATCTTCCAATAGTTTGGGGTGTAGCTAAACTGTCTCCATTGACTAAAATTTAGATATGTGGAACTAGATTTCACCATCAATAATAGCATATTTAATAAAACATTATGTTTTGGCTTTTTTTATCAATTTAGTCTTAAATACATATATGTTAGATATATGTATACTATCTTGGACAAAGTCCTTGAAAATATAATTTTATACTAATAGATTACAATGGAGATTGTAATTGTGAGATAATATAAATATATAATTATAATTTCTAAATATCTAGTTATGGAATAACTGAGAAATTAAGATATCAATTATTCATTAATAAACTAGCATATCTTATGTTACATTCATTGGAAGAATGTAGTGATCTCATACACTGTTCGATATGGAGATATTTGGAGAAACATATGGGTTAGAACATATAACTTGTTGTGGGTAATATTCGATACCACATAACGGGCTGGTAAAAGCCCAATTGATAGACTTAGCTAACAAAGGCCTATCTCATCTGGAATAAGGCCACTGGACCAAGACACCAGGTCGCTAAATATGAGCTAAGGTCGCTGGTCAACATAAATCAAAGTAGCAACCTCAGGTCGAGAGAACAAGGCCTAGCTCGTAACTCGCAACAAGCATCCTTAACCATCAAGAAAGTCCATCCAATCTCCTATTCTGGCATGAGTCTATTATAACCATCTATCTTGATCTACTATGTAGTCCTAATCAAGTCGTGATACTTATCTATTATAGATTTAAATTCAAACTGTAGCCCCTCAACCATTATAAAAGGGGATGAAATCATTGTACATGGGATATTCAATCGTTAGATACAATACACTTAACAAAGAGTAATAAAAGCCATGGATGTAGGGGTCAAACTAACTTTAGCCAAACCATGTTAAAAATTTTTGGTGTCTCTCTGCTTTTCCTCCCTCTCTCTTTCTCTCTTTTCACATTCATTTTGTAACTTAGGGTTTAGAACTTGGGTTGACTGGATTTTACCGTCAACATTTTGGTGCTAGAAGGAAGGCCCTAAACTCCATTCATCATTATTTTCTAATGGCTAGAGGAAGAACCACCAAAAGTTTAGATGCTACAGTTGGCCAACCAAATGGTCATACAAAACATCAAGAGCATCTGATTCTCCATGCAGGCACTTCCACCATAACCACTGCAGGTTACCGCTGACATGCCACTAGTAGCCTCATACCAACTTGATATCATTCATGGAATACAATCATGGCATTAACATCACAAAGTGTTAGAGAAAATGGTAGGAGAGTTGGCTAAGGTGATTAGGGCATTAACTCAGGCATGAGTCCAAGGCACACAAAAGTTGGTTGGGGGCACTGTGCAAAGAGAGACTCTCCAACAGTCATAGGAAGGAGCTCAAGAAAAGGAGCCAACTAAAGAAGAACATCGACATACTCATTCAGTTCACTCTACCAACTCATGCCCAAGGTCGAAGGCCCATTGAGTTTATGAGGAAAATGAAGGAGACCATCAACGACATGGGGGTTCGCATCAAGCTGAAGGCTCAAATAGGACCAATAGGAGACATGCCTCAAATCAAAACTCATCGAGCCATGAGCAAGAAAAGCACAAGACTTCAGATCACCATAGAAAGAGGAGCCAACCATCTCCCAGCTATCGATCTAAGACTCAAGATCACATGGTAGAGGAGCTACTTCAAAGCATAAAGCAATTAGAATAATGGCCTCAAACTCAGGACCACCGAGATCATTTCAATAGAAGAATGCCATTCACCAAGGAGATCAAGAAAGAGCCTCTCCCGCATAGATTCAAAGTTCCCACTATCCTGCTATACAAAAGGGATAGTGATCCATACGACCACCTAGATGCATTCAACGTACAGATGGATCTTCAAATGACTAATCCTTTAGTTAAGTGTCATGTTTTTCTAGCCATTCTTGTGCACTTACCTTGAACATGGTTCAGGAATCTCAAGACTCACAGCATTGATGATTGGGAAGAATGCTAGAGGAGATTCATTAATTAGTACAAGGCATTGAGGAGGTAGCTTGCACCACCTTACCACCTCACAACAGTCCTTCAGCAAACACTAAAGGACTACAATACTCAGTTCAGACATGAGGTCAGCAATGTAACCCCTTAGATGAAAGCATCCTAATAGTGATCTTAGTGAGACTCTGCAAAGATGGAAAGCTATATGAAAACATATACAAGTCTCTAGTAAGGGACTTGGGAGAATTCTATGAATGAGCTATCAAAGAGATCAGGTGGGAGGAAACTTTTGGCCTTAAGTCCAAAGATGAAATAAACAACTCCAACCAGAGAAAAAAGAAAGGCAATATTGAAAACAACAAGGAGGGTCAGGATGACGACCTAGAAAATCAAGTTACAAAGAAGGCTAAGAATGAATGATCTTAGTGTAAAAGTCATTATGATAGCTACAATGTCCTATTGGACACTCCAAAAAGGATCTTCGTGATGGAAAAGGACAAGGAGGATTTCGAGAAGCCCAACCCCATAAAGACACCCCATAGGTTTAGAAACGTAGACAAGTATTGTGCTTATCATGATGAAGTTGAGCATAATACTCTAGAATATAGGGCACTCAAATATGCAATTGAGGATCTGATTAGAAGAGGTCATTTAAAACATTACATGGTGTGACTTGTGGAGCAGCGACCTCAGTAGCATTAGTGACTTGTATGGTAGCAACACCTACGAACTCCTAAGCAAGAGGAGGTGCCCTCAATAAGAACTATATTCACTATTCATGGTGGGCCACACATTGCAGATACCTCAAATAGGTTTCATGAACACTATGTGTGAGAAATGAATCATGTCTTACTCACAGGACACGACAGATTTGGAGGTCACACTAAAAAAGACAAGAGCGACCTTAGATAGCATCACCTTTACGAGGGGTGATGAGCGAGGAATATATTTTCCCTATAACGACACACTAATTATCTAAGCCAAAATTGGCAATGCCAAGGTATGAAGGATTATGGTTGATACAGGCAACTTAGTGAATGTAATATACAAAGGATGTTTTGAGTAGATAGGCTTGAGCACAGGTCAATTGAAGCCTTCCCTAGGGCCCCTTTATGGCTTTATAGGAGATGCAATCCTACTGGAGGGGCAGATCAGGCTCCCTATTACTCTTGGAGATTTGGGATGACAAGCAACCATCTTAGCAAATTTTCTAATTGTCAACTGCCCCTTAGCCTATAATGTGTTACTAGGGTGACCTACAATGAATGACCTAGACATGGTCACATTAACCAGGACACTTACAATCAGATTCCTGACCCCCAATGGAATTGGATATGTGCGAGATGAGCAGCACATAGCCTAACACTACTACGAAGAAGCAGTTAAGCTGGGAGTGAGAGGGAAGAAGTTTAATATGATTTTTGGTAGAAAAACACAAGCTACGAGCATAACGGGGGTCAGTCATGACCTCGACCCCTATGAGGTAGACGCAGATAGAGCAACCGGCCTAATGGAAGAGCTCAAAGATGTACAAGTTAGTAAGGTAGATGCTAAAAGATGCCTTAAGCTGGGAAAAAACTTGTCTCTGGATATAAAAACCCAGTTAGTCAAATTTCTTAAAGCAAACCTGGGCGTTTTCACTTGGAACCATAAGGATATGGTAGGAATTGATCTCGAGATCATGTCACATAAGCTCAATATCGACCCTCATCACAAGTCAATCCATCAGAAGAGAAAGCCAATGACTACTGAGTGATACATCGCTCCTAGGGAAGAGATGGATAAACTTTGGCCCAACAAGTTCATCTGTGAAGCTCACTACTCGACTTGGGTGGCTAAACCTGTACTTTTAAGAAAGAAGAATGGGAAATGGAGGACTTGCATTGATTTCACAGACCTCAACAAGGCATGTCCAAAGGACAGCTTCCCCTTGCCAAGGGTTAATCAGCTCGTGGATGCAACCACTAGTCACCCACTTCTCAGCTTCATGGATGCCTATTCGGGGTATAATTAAATCCTCAAGAACCCACAAGATAAGAAACATACCTCATTTATCATTGATCACAAGCTATATCATTACAAGGTGATGCCCTTTAGACTGAAGAATGTAGGGGCAACCTACCAGCGATTGGTCAGTATGAACAGGCCATTGATCATGTCTGTGACCTGGGGAAAATGTTCCAGATCTTCAGGAGGTGTCGGATGAAGCTAAATTGCCATAAGTGTGCATTTGGGGTGGCTTCAGGAAAGTTCCTTGGATTCCTAGTCAACAATAGGGGAATTGAGGCAAATCCAGAGAAAATTAGAGTACTTATTGATATGAGATCCCCTACCGGAATCAAGGATGTACAGAGCCTTAATGGCCAAGTTGCAACACTCAGCAAATTGATCTCCAAAGTGGCGAACAAATGCATCCTATTCTTTGATGTGCTGAAGAAGATGAAATAATTTGAGTGGATAGAATAGTGCGAGTTCATTTTCCAATAACTAGAGCAATATATGGGCCAAGCTCCTCTTTTATCCAAGCTAAAGGAAGGTGAGAAGCTCATTGTTTACCTGGGGATATCTCAGCACAGTCTTAGTGTAGCAACGATATAGGAAGAAGGAAGAGCACAGTTCCTGGTCAACTATGTAAGTAAGAGGTTACTAGATACTGAAACAAGGTACTCACCAATAGAGAAACTTGCCTACTGCCTTGTGGTCACATCGAGGAAGCTACGACCTTGTTTTCAAGCACATACCATAGAAGTGCTCATGCAGTTCCCACTAAGGCAGATCTTACAAAAGATTGATACCTCAGGTCAACTGCTAAAGTGGACAATCGAGCTAGCCTAGTTTGACATTAAGTAGAAATCCAGGCTAGCAATCAAGGGGCAAGCCTTAGTAGACTTCATTGTAGAGCACAGGGCCTGTAGAATAAGAACTAGAGGCTTCAGAAGCCCCATATTAGGAGTTGTATATCAATAGGTCATCAAGCAAACAGAAGGCTAGGGAAGGGGTGCTTATGATTAGCCTTAAAGGACACAAAATCCTTTGTGCACTAAGATTTAGTTTTCAGGCTACAAATAACGAAGCTGAATACGAAGCATTGTTAATAGGGCTCCATCTGGCAAGGGAGATGTAGGCCAAAAACCTAAGAATATTTAGTGATTCCTAACTTATAGTTTTCCACATGCAGGGTGAGTACCAAACAAGGGGATCAAAGATGGCCATCTACCATCAAAGGTTCAAGAACTACTTGGATCTTTCTAACAATATGAGATTGATCAGATCTTGTGAGCTTAAAACATGTAAATAAATGCATTAGCTCACTTGGCTATAACCAAAGATGCAAATTTTTTAGGAGCAATCCTAGTGGAGTTCCTTCCATCACCTAGCACAAAGCAGAAGGATGCCATAATGGCAATTATTATACCACAAAACTCATGGATAAGTCCAATCTTAGAGTACTTACAAGACAGCAAACTGCCACAAGATAAGATAAAAGCTCATCACTTATGAGCTCGAGCAACTAAGTATTGCATCTACGATGACATGCTATATAAAAAGGGGGTTCTCAACTTCACTCCTAAGGTGCATAGATGGTCATGACTATAACACTGTCATGAAGGATATTTACGTCAGCCACTGTGGGAACCATGTTATGGGCTGTCTTTAGCTCACAAGGCACTTCGACAGGGATTTTATTGGCCAACAATGAAACAAGATGCTATCGACCTTATCAGGAAGTGTGGCAAGTGTCAGAGATTTGCCAAGGTCCCATGAGCTCTTCCAGCCTATCTACAACAAATGGTTAGTCCTTGGCCCTTCGCGATCTAGGGCATAGACCTGATTGGACCACTCCTAACAGGCTGTGGAAAGTGCAAACATGCAATAGTCACTGTTGACTATTTCACTAAATGAAGCAAAGGCAAAGAAACTAGCACAAATCTCTTTTGCAAAGATTGAAAAGTTTGTATGGCTAATATTATTTGTAGGCTTGGAGTTCCCTTGTAAATCGTGACCTACAATGAGACCCAATTCAAGAGCGAGCAATTCCTTAGATTCTGTGACAATCTTAAAATCATGAAAAAAAATTTTAGTTGTAGACCATCCTCAAGCCAATGGACAAGTTGAGGCAATCAACAAGATTTTCAAATAGGTCTTGAAAAAGAGGTTGGAGGAAAGGAAGGGAGTATAGGTGGATGAGCTACAAAGGTAGTTTGGGCTTATAGAACCACAGCTCAAAGCACCATAAGAGAAACTCCCTTCTCAATGGTATATGGATCCAAAGCCATGATCTCAGCTGAACTCGAGGTAACTTCACAATGAAGAGCTACTTTCAATCTAGAGGATAACAATCAACTGTTCACTGCAAACCTCGACCTCACAGAAGAGACAAGAGAAACAGCCTGCCTTAGAGTTGCAACCTATCAGTAACAGGCAGCGGGATATTACAATAAGAGTGTTTGAGTTTGGCATTACAAAATTGGAGAACTCATGTTACACCTCATCCTTCCCAGAGCTTGCAAGACCAGTGATGGGACATTGGGTTTGAACTGGGAAGGACCATACATAATCAAAGAAGATTTGGGAAATGGATCTTACCATCTAGCAGACATGAGCGGAGCTAAGTTCCCTCGAGGTTGGAACCTACCCATACTATCATAAGCTTGAGTTTTCTTATCTAACCTTACAATATTCTTTTTTAGTTCTTATTGTTGCTTATTAACTCTTGAATGAATTTTCAATAGAGTACTATAATCAAAAGCGGCCTACCCGGAAGTAAGCACTCAATCTCCTGAATCTGGAAGGGGTAGTTAACTTGACGTACTGACAAAGATCTGGCACTGTATACGACCTACTATTTAGCATTACATACAACCTACTCTCTAGCACTGCATGCGACCTACTATTCGGAACCTATGTGACCTACTATTCAACACCACATGCGACCTACTATTTGGCACTACATGCAACCTACTCTCTGGCATCGCATGTGACTTACTATTCGGCACTGCATGTAACCTACTCTTTGGCACCATATGTGACCTACTATTTGACACTACATCCTACCTACTCTCTGGCACCATATATGACCTACTATTCGGCACCACATGTGACCTACTCTCTGGCACCATATATGACGTACTATTCAGCACCGTATCTGACTTACTCTTTGGCACCGTATGTGACCTACTCTCCAACACTGCATGTGACCCACTATTTGACATTGCATGCAACCTGCTCTCTGGCACCATATGCAACCTACTATTTGACAGTGCATGTGACCTACTACTAGGCACTATATTCATGCCACCCATTGAGCAACAAGTTTGTCATAGCATGACCTACTTGGGCACTTGACTCGTGCACCATAATTTGACCTGACGAAAACACATTATACATTGTCATGGTTTGTAATCTAAGAAACATTAGTGTGATCGATTGGTCATTCAACTTGGTTAATATTTATTAAGCTATGGTTTATAGGGATTTATTCATCCAACTTGATGCAAGCTTGGAAAAAAAAAAGAAAATATTACACAAAGTTCATTAAAACCTCATTCAATGGGGTGAATATAGATATGTTCAAAAGTACATATCAAAATAAGCGTACAACCATCAAGGCCCTAGAAGGCTAACTTTTGGAAACTAAATCCCTAATGAAGCAAGTCATACATTATTTGATTGCTCTCAAGCTACCTCTTAATCCTCCCCCCAAGATAGGAGCTTGTCCCTTAACTACATCATTATGGGTGCATCCTAAGGAACTAGACATTTGGGTCATCTTGCGAAAGAGTGAGAGATTTAAGGTAAATGAATTATACTCACCAGCATCGCCATGAGGAAATAATCCAAGATTTGTACAAAACTTCCTAAAATCCTTAAAGAGGAATTGTCCATGGGAAATTCTGATGCAGTAGGCCATACACACCTCGAATCACCACACCTAAGACCCAGACCATTGAAAATATAGGGAACTTAACCAATAAGCCCACCAGTCACTAAACCCTGGGAAGCAGGAAACAAAGCACTAGATTTTTGAAAAGAAAGAAAGGGTTTTCTTCACCCTATATAGCTGGAATAGCTTGGAAGACTGATCAATTACCCTCGATCCAATGGTTCAATGAAAAACAAGGCTCTAACGTTACTACACTAGCGATTATGAAAAATGCATGCATTTAATGCAATAATAATGATATGAGCAAACAAAACAATGCAATGGAAACTGATCCTGATCTCTAACTTTTACTAGCAAACTTCAGCTCCCAGTCTATAGATCATACTGAGAGCTGGGGGGCTAATGTTGTAGGTAATATTCGACAGCCCCTAAATGGGCTAGTAAAAGCCCAATAGATAGACTTAGCTAACAAAGCCCCAGCTCATTTGGATTGAGGCCATTAGACCAAGACACTAGATCACTAAATACAAGATAAGGTCGCTAGTCAACATGAGTCAAAGTAGCAACCTTAAGTCAAGAGTGTTGGGTTTCATGGTAGCAAGCACAGCAGAAATTTTAAAATTTTGAAACCCAGCCACGGATCCATGTGTAGAATATAAACCAGTTGGTCTAGAAAATTACCTTTTCGCATTATGTTTATTACAGAATGCAGCAACACAGGTCATGGTTCCTCTTGGTATTATGGTTTTGATCCAGAAAATAGCAACACGTCTGGTCACTCCTTCCTCTCCTATAATGCTGCGGCTTGATGCAATGTTTTGGCTTGATCCAATGAACACGATCAGAAGACTGC